>JAGWCC010000167.1:600000-770404 GCA_022651775.1 Drusus annulatus
AATGTTAAGGGGACTCACTTGATCGGTGGCAGGATAGCGCTGTCTCCAGGACTGCAGCTCCCGCTCCGAAGGGGCCGAGTGAGGCCCGGCGGCGCGCGAGGGAAAGTTCTGCTTCCTGCGCCCCGCCTTGCCGCCGGAGCGCCCCACGCTTTCTACGGAGCCCACCTGGAAACACACAACAGAGATAAAATGAGTGTTTTTGCTAGGCAAGCCCGTTAGTATCTAAACTCACCAGTATAATACTATTTCATGCACTGGTCGGAAAATTTCTCTGCTAGCTAAGTTCTCCATCATTGTACAAGCAACATCTTCCGCTTATTATGATGGTAGTAGGAGTTTTTTTTAAATATTGTCAGGTTATTAGATGATATAAAAAAATAACTGTATTTTATGAACACATTTGGAATCAATTCATTACCAATAAAAAAATATTAACAAATACACAGTACTGCCAAAGAAGATGATATGTATGTATTAGGATAACTTACAGGTGACGAGCAACCATTGACATTGGTCCGGTTGTGTAGGGCTCCCTGGGCCACGGGGGATACCGTCATGCCGAGCCTCTTGCAGTTGATGAGCCGTCTGAGCAGTTGAGTCGCCTCCCCTGCCATGCCTGGGAAAGGGACTCATCATTAACAATGCCCATTTTCAAGTGAGTTCAATATTTGCCATTCTAGCTCAATGAACAAAAATAATTGTTTTGTAAATAATGATGGTTAGCGATTGGAGGACTTAAATTAGATATACTTAGACGATTTGGACATGTAGAGGTGATAGTAGTGTCAAGAGAATATATGAAACGCAATTGAATAGAAGAAGTAGTACGACAAAGCATGATCAAGGATATCAAATACTTGGTCAGGATATGAGAAGAGTCGTAATAACAGAAGAACATTTATGAAGGTGGATGAGGAGCTAGGGGTGTATGCCAAGATAGCTTTGTATGGCGATAGTCAGTTGTTACTTAACCCTTTGCTCCCTGACGGTACAAATTTGTACCCGTCTTTAAAACTTCATGTATCGTCTATACCAAACACAATTTTTGACATATTATTCCTGTAAGTACATTGTACATTATTGGACATTATTTTGTACGTTGGCAGGTTTTTAACGCTTCTTTACAAGAACTGATACCAGGGGAAACAGTTTTACATTGAGCTGTGACATGGTTAGTTGAGTTATTTTAGTGCTTGTTTGAAAACATAATTATTGTGATAATGGATTCAGGTATGTGTGTTTTTGTATATTATTATTTCAATGAGTATCATAATGTCATTATCTGTCAAAATTATAGGGTCATAAAAAATAAACACTTATACACACATTATAAAATATTTTTTTACTTATTGCCTGACGTTACAAATATGTACCGGTTAATTTTTCCAATAAGGAGTTCAAAAATTGCAAAAAAAATCGGAATGATTTCAAGTTATAAATAACAGATAATTCCCAAAATAATTTATGAAAGTCCACTTGATCTATGTTCTGGGATCAAAGGGTTAAACTACATTTGATTCACACTTTCAAAATTATTAGAAATGTGATTTAAAAATAAATGCTTCCACTATTATAACATGGATTTCAGGGAATTAAAAAAAATAAGCACCCCAGCAAATTTATCATAACTAGAAAAGAAATGCATCTGAAATATAATCACCATTTTGTTGATGGAGTGCTTGCCAGATGGAGTCCCTTTCGGAATGCTCTTCTTGAGGAGACGCCGGCGCTGACATGGTGTTCTCATCATTGTCATCTTCTAACTGAAACGTTACACACATTCATTGATATCAGTCACAGTCACGGTGAGAACGCATTTCATATCAGTAATTAGCTCTTGAAGTAGTCACTTTAGGACTCATACTAACAATATTACAGTCTGAAACAAATGAAGGGAAGAAACATTATTGAAACCCTACATCAAAAGTGAGTTAGTGTTGCCATCTTGTAGCGAATCATTTTACACTATCAAAAGACAAAGAAAAAAAGGCATTATCTATAAACAATGATTGCCTTTTCTGTTTATTAAAGTATGGTGAATTATGATCACAAGAAGTACTATACTAATGTGTGCTTCTAAGTTTGAACCTTAATAATGAGCAAAAAGGAAGACACATAGTACTAGTTTATACAAACTTTTTATATTGAGAAAAATTTGAATCAAACAAACAACGTATCGCTTGAAGGCTGTCACATTTACACTACTAAGCGATAGGATAATTCAGTGAGTTAAATTCAACCAGGTAGAAAACTAAATGAGAAAAGATAGGATATGATCACATATGGTGCACAATGAAAGTGGAATTCTCGGTAAAATTGTGTAGACATTTGGTAACGACAGAGAAGTTTTTGGTTTTGAATGCAAGAGATGTTACACTTGGTTAGATTCAGGAACTAACAAAAGGAAAACATACCTGGGCAATGTCCATTTGTAGTCTTTCTGGGTCGGATCCGCTGCTGCTTTGACTGACTTCATCGTAAGGTATTGACAAGTCTCCGCACTCCGCCATCTTCTGGCCATCCTCCCTCTCATTGGACCGCATGGACAGGTCAATCTGCCGATTGTGTTCATCGTATCGTTCGCCCTCTGACTCGTCAGCCTCCTCTGCAGAGTTGGACTCAAAAGCCATATCTAGTTTAATCTTTTTACTGGTGGACAAGTCCATTTCTTTTTCGCTGTTTCGCTCATCCTCGCTGTGTCTACTTAGAGAGTAAGTATTTCGCAGCTTGTTGGAATGGTTGGGATCGTGTCTCAAAGAGAGATCCAACTGAACGTCGGGCCTTACGTTGTACTGGTTTTTGTTGTAATAATAAGATTCTTCGTTTTGAGATTTCGGCGATGATTTAATGTGAGATTCTTCACTGAGACGTTGGGAGACGGCTTTATCAAATAAGATATCCAACATTGGATTGCGGTGTAAGTTTTCAGTGGCCCTTTCCATTAATACACCACTGACACTGTTGAATATTATTTGGGGTTCATTTTCGGATTTTATCACAGTGAACTTGCTAGGGTCATGGTTTTTTATCTGCAGCAGGGTGGCCGCGGCCTGCCGACTCTCCATGTTCTTCATTTCCTCGGTAGAGTCGGGCAGGTCACAGTCTGTCATGGCCTCATACTTTATTATACTTTTCGAGTTGTCTGATATTGATGGGATGAGTTCTTCCAGGATAGTAGTGGATTGCTGCAGTACATCCTGGAACAAAGAAAATATTCTTTAATAAATTTATATTCAGTGGCAAAGGAGAACTTTCTACAGCATTTGTAACTTCTTACATATTCTGAATTTAACATACTCTTTTTAATAGTGGCAGCTTGTGACTTTGAGCGCACTAGAGTGCTAAGATTTAAAAAAACAACATTATTGATGTATTTTAGCTGTAGCTGAAATTTTTTAAACGTCTTTCTCTACTACGTCATTAATCTTCCACATATTGTAGGTTAGGTTTTTAACTCATTTTTTTATAGTTATTCATTGCCTCATAAAAGAAATCACTCTCAAAAAGAGTGCAAACATAATGTGTGCGATAATACTCTTTCAGAGTGATAAATTTTATTTTATGGTGCAGTTAGTATCAATATTATAATACTATGAAAACAATAGGTTAAATTACATGGTATTAGGCAAAAAGGAACCAGGCTTAACCTATTTAAAACATTAGTTTCTTCCGTTTTGTTTGATTGAACCTGATTATAATGCTATTATAAAAATATATACATATATGCAGTGTGTAATATTATAAAAAATATTATGCATTTGATTATTTACATTCCATTAACCACCTCTTGAAACCGAGACCTTTACATTTTATCTCATACTATGAGAGTCCAATGAAGAACTATTATAAAACGTCAAATAAATTAAAGAGTGTATTTAGAATGATGAATTTTCTGTTTCATAAACTCTGAAGTCACCTCTCACTAAGGAAACGATTAATGGTAATATGATAAACAGCGGATTTGACTGATAAACGTGAGTTATCTTTTGCTTATCATCGCTAGTAGATATCCTGTGATAAATCAATATGTTTGTTTTATGCCATCATCACATTCTCAACAAGTAAAGTGGCTCTGCTAGTGAGAATGTTTATTTTGTCATTAGATTATAGGTGAAATTTTGTTTCAAACATAATTTTGAATTAGTATCCAAAGTAATTTCAGTGAGGAACATGACAAAGGTGATTATAAAAAAAGTTTAGACCGATTGTGATAAGTTTTGTGCAAGAGATATGATTTTTTGTGATGAGTTTCACGCGGGAGATTAAATTAGTGGTGATAGGTATCATACGGAATTTAAAGGGTGTGAAAAGTTTCTCACAAGAGATTTAATAAGTTGTGATAGATGTATACAGGAGTTTAAAATGCAATTTCACACTGCAAAGTTTGACACGAGAGATTCAATTAGTTGTGATAAGTTTCATGGGGAAAAGATAAAAGCAGCGGGGAAAGATAAACAAAATTCTATTTGCATTTTTTTCTTGTATTGTGCAAACGAAATTAATATTAAAGAATTACATCAATATAACTTTAACATGTAATATTTTGTGAATTTCAGTTGATAGGGGTGTTACTGTTAGGCTTGCTGGCAATATCATGCCAGGGAGCGGATGAAACCGAAGTAAAGTGGACCGACTGGTGCGCGGAGTGTAAATGTGCAAACAATGTGGATTCCATGACCATTGACTGCACCAAAACCTTTCCGGCAGCTCCACAAACATGGCCCAAAGAGTTTGTGGAGGATGAATATGCAACGAGTATGGATTAATTTCTTATAAATATTTAATAATCACTGTCACTTCTTTTTAGTGTGGTTTTTCATTTTACAGAATTTTCTTTTTATACACATTGTTTTGTATTGTAATATACTTTTCATCTGATAATCTGTAATCTAAAATTAAATGAATCTTTATAGAGGAACAACCCTGTACGGCACGTGCTTTATAGAATTGTTCCCTTAATTAAAAAATAAAAACAGGTTATTTTTTTGTAAAAAAATTTGAAACCGTTTATTTTAAATGAACAAACTAAACATATTCACTCGCTGTTAAGTTATTATAGTATGTTCCTCCAAAAGAGCATATATTATTTCAGCCACTAAGTCAGTTGGTAGAATTTCAAACTATCGAATAAACCAAAATATGCTAAATTTGATGTACAGCAATGTTGCATACTCAACTCAATACACCCCAAGCTGTACATCGTTGTTTGGGTGACTTTAATTAATGATCTTTGTAATCGAACTCAAAAAAGTTTTCTGTTCTAGATAAATCTTTGATGGTAACAATCCATTTCACCACCATGAAGAAGTTGCTACCATTCCCAGAAATAAAATCCAAAAGGGTGACAATGTCCCTGCAGAACTGCCAATTAGAAGAAATCAGCCCGGCAGTTTTCAAGAACATCAAAAATATTTACTTCCTAAGCCTTGCATTCAACAAACTCACAAGTAACTAAATTAACAATAAAAAATATACAGCCATAGTCGATCCATTACCAGATGAAGGCGTTACACAGGTTACTTGCTTCACTTGAGTGAGTACGGTTACTACCCGTGGCTCTATCCGACTGACTTGGAACGAACCATCTGCGGGTCAGAAGGAATGTGTAGATCGTCATCCATTTCTGCAAATTGATATGTGGATGTTTCAAAAACTTAACTATCATGGAGAGTATTAACTTTTTTGTTCCCGATGGTTATCACCGTCATCGACAGCATAGATTGTTTTATCTCCCGGCCTGCAGGACTCACTTGCCAATGGTCATGCCGGTGGGGAGGGCACTCTTGCTGTTGAATCGAATCGCTTCGGATATCGAAACTGTCTTTAAACAGCAAGCTTTATTGCTCCTTGCTTAACTTCTATAAACTATTTATCTATCTTGTTTAGTTATAAAATCTTATCTTAGTTTATATGTATTGTATTCTGTTTTTTGTACACCCCATATACATTTTTCTATATATCTTAAAAAATGCCTTTAAATAATTTTTGTAATATTTTTTAAATTAATAAAAATTGAATTGAATTAAATTCTTTGCAATGAGATTTGGGCGAAGTCCACCACGCTACCTGGACGTTTACCTATACGAAGATCTTTACATGTTTACGAGGGTCGGTTGATTAGTTTACGAAACCAAAAGGAAAATAATTTTTTGGCATAAAATTACTTCATTTTTCTACATAGTTTCCTTCCACCTCGGCGCATTTTGGTAACGACTGGCTCTTCAGCTCTTCAAAATAGCTGATTACAGCATCAATGACATCCATATTGTTCGAAAATTTCTTTCCACCTAACCAAGTCGCATGAAGCTAAATCTGGTGAATAATGAATAAATAAATAATGAGCGAACGAATAGTATCAATTCATTGATTTTGTGACAAAAGTTTGTTTTGGAAAATAATAACCTTTGAGCGTTTCTCTTCTTGACTAGGTGATGCAATGCGGGCCGAGATATTCAAAGGACCATACGACAATAGTTTATATGAACCAATAGACCTGAACGTTTTACATTTGGAATCCAATCTGATACACTCTCTGGACCGAAAGATATTTGAGCACACTCCAAAACTGCGAAGATTGTATTTGTTCAATAACCCACTGGGGGTGTTGGATGATGTGACTGTACTGGCTTTGGCTAGCCTTAAAAATCTTCAGGTAACCAGTTAAATTGTAAAAATGAAGTTGATTTGATTCTAATATTCAAAATTAATGATTTATACAATATTTGAAATTGAATAATTTGTTAATCGCTAAATTAACACTTAAAATTATATATCTTAAAAATATTTAATTTCTTCAAAATAACTCACGAAAACAAAAGAAGCTCAATGTAAACACTTTACATTCAAAATCAGAACGAATGTTCTGGTAGGTACAAGTAAATTATTAATTTTATCTACCCAACTATGTTTCAATTTAATAACTGGCTAGTTCACTTACTGGACACATCTACAAACACTTTTTTAGTTAAAGTAATAAATTGTGTCTCTTTTCATTCCTCAGTTATTAGACCTATCTTACACAGGGATAAGTTATTTGCCCGATGACCTAATGAGGAATACAAAATCACTGCAGGATTTGAGGTTATCTGGAAACAAGTTCAAAACAGTCCCTGAAAGTCTGGGGTCAGTGGGCAGCTCTCTGCGATGGCTGACATTAAATAAAAACAACATCGAACAAATTGATGATAACAGTTTTCTGGGTAAGTTTAAGGTTTCTTTGCCACAAAATTTTGAGGATGTTAAACGAACTTAACGTTTACGAAATTAACGTGAGGAACTATAGGAAATGTGGTAGAGGAAGGAGAAGTAGAAGAGAATGGTTGGGAACTACCTGGCTATTCACCATATCAGTCATTACTATGTAATGTGGGTTCGCCACAAGCTTCTAGGAAAAACCCGTATAAATGAGATACCAAGAAGTGTTGAGTATTAGAGCCTTCGTCCCAGATAATAATGATGATAAAGATATCTAACTCTTAACCTGTCGACTGTCTTTGCCGCCTAAAGGCGCCAACGCTGTCCATTCTCCTTTATTGATAAAAGAACACTAATAAAATGGGGAAAAAAGAATAAATTTTGTTTTTTTTTTAAATCGCCAAATGAGATCCCTGAGACGTGTACGGAAAACCATGTAAGACTGTGTTAAAAATGTGAAATAATGCATGGCTGATGTAAGCGTAATTAATAGGATCAAGCAGGGGCGCTTAGATGGTTTGGGCATGAAGAGCGAACGAACGAAGAAAGGAGTGTGAAAAGAATATATGTTGCAAACGTTGGAAGTGTGAAATATGTATGTGAAAGTCGTTGTTCTGCTAAAAATAGTAAAAAATATATCCTTAACATTTTTAAATTTATTTTTCAAAGCATAGGCATGTGAGTAAATTCTGCTATTAGAGGCTGGGCCAGCTAGAAGGTTAAGGGTTGAATTAATACAATAATACTGTTGTATGTAGTTCAAAATGAATAATTTTGATGATGTATTATCCAGGACTTTGGAGGTTGGAACATTTAGAAATGGGTAACATGGATGAATTGAAGAGGATAAAGGCTGGCGCTTTTGCACAGTTACGCAGCCTCACAATGCTGCACATGGTCCACAATAAGAACCTGAGGGAGATAGATCATGATGCCTTCAGGGAATTGAAGAAGTATTGGCCCATTCAGGAAGTAAGTACTGAATATATTTTTATCATGTTTAGGATATAGACCTGTACCAACACAGTTTTGGAACTGGATGACTGTATTTATAATGTATCACACTGACATATTATTTTTTATGCCATAACTACCACTTCTGGGTAGAAAATCTAAAATAAATTAAATACTTTACAGACCCTTTAAAAATGATTTTAAATCTAAAAATAAAATAAAAAAAGGTTTTGAGAATATTTTTGTAAAATACGACGGGAGACAATTACAAAGAGAAACCGAGGGATGGAAAAAAAAATTGACCAGAGATCTGAATGGAAGATGCAAACCAATAACAAATATATATATATATTTCAAAATCTTGATTATGGAAAAGGGGTTAACTCCTTTTGTCCTAAAGGAAAATGCCCCTTTCTAACTGTTGCTAGTAGCTAAACTCCTTCTACCTTACTATTTATTATTTTTTGTAAATTTACTGGGTGTTGTGAAGTTGTTTACGTATTAAGTTTTATGGACCTTACAAAAATGGCTTTACAGCAGCTATCGTTAAGTAACTAAACAATCGACTTGAAAAAAAAAACACAATCAGAAACGCTTATCCAAAGGGATTTTGACCCTGGATAATTTTGATGATTTTGACCCCTTTGACTCTCCATCATAACAAAGGTTATGATGGAGAGTCAAAGGGGTACGTGAAGATCTCCGAGGTGTCGCCAGGTGGTCTTCGAGCATTTCATTATATAAACACTAAATATATTTTTCAGCTGTACCTCCAAGACAATAGTCTGGAGACACTCCCGGCAGATCTGGCCCCCTGGGACCAGCTGCACAGCGTCAACCTGGAGAACAACAACTGGATATGTGACTGCAGGATGGCTCTCAGCATTAAAACCAAGGGAATCTGGAGAAAAATTCCACTCACCTCCAATGCCAGGTAAGAACTTGAATACATAAACGTATATTTTCACCGGCCACACTTTTTGACGGTTCACATAGATCCCTTCTCTACAAAAATAAAACTCCGAATTGTATTCACAATTTCAAATTCAAGCTAGCTGAATTTCTCTAAATTTTGCATCCATCATATTGGATTTAGGATAAGTTTGAGTACAGGTTTTATTGACATCATTGTTATTAAATACTTTTTTTTAGCCAATATTGTGCTCTGAGGAGCACACCTTCTAAAATTGTGAGTATTTTGAAAAATATTTAATATTCGTTTTTATGAGTTAGGGGCTATTTCACCACCTCTCAATAAACTGTTGAATAACTATTCATTGAATAACTCTAATCATCGGAATAACATGGCGTTAAACTGGTGAGCGTTTCACATTCGTTAGTTAGCTCCTAATTATGTTATCCCGTCTGCTGTCACGTCTGTCAATACAATGCCGTTAAAAAAACGTATAAAAAATTGACTCTGGCTCTGAAAACACGTCGTCTATGTCTTTCCGCCATGTCCTGTTCGTTTATGATATTTGGATCTTCAACCACTTCCATAATTATAGTAAAAAGTCAACTTCAACAGAAAACTCGCCTACTAGACCCGCCAGCTGTCAAGTGTCAAAACAGTTCGCCGCCATTTTAAACCAGTAGATAGGTACTAACTACTGGGTAGCAGCAAATCGTAGGTTTGAGCAGTGAATAGTTTAACAGACACTTTACGTGGTGGATAGCGTTACGCAGTGGTGGTGAAACGGATAACATACGCTATCATATGGGTAGCTCTAATTGACAGCTTATTGAGAGGTGGTGAAATAGCCCCTTAGTCTCATGTCAATACTATAGTTGGGGAATTAATATTCTAAACAAATGAATTACCAACATGGTCGTACCGACAAAATTATTCAAGAAAAATTGGAAGAGGTAGAGAATAGCAAGAGATTTTGTTTAAATTTCCAGATGTACTACACCGACCGCAATGGGCGGCGTAAAGCTCGTAGATCTGAATCCCGACAAGTTGTGTTCCGCTAGCGAGACGAACAATGTAACCATCGGATATCCACTCCAGAGTATAACACGGCACCCAGGAAGCATTCTGGTGGCGCTGGGCTTTGTCTGCTCCGTTGTCGTCATCGGTCTGTCTCTTGGATGCTGCATGAGCTATGTTCGAAATAAACTCAGGAGAGTTACCTTTGTCGAGGAAGTGAGGTATTCTCATCTTATAACATGAGCTTCTTTTAAACAAAACGAATTTTGTACATTATATTGAATTAAAATTATTTCCCATTTTTTTACACATCGTTTATTCTTTAAATAAATTGTAAAAATAGAAATTGTCAAAGGAAGTGAACACAGAAGTCTACAACAGTGTTCTGATATCAACCCTGATGTATGGCAGCAGTGAGTATTGGGATTACACAAGGTAGGTGGCGCATTATAACTTTTCACATTATTTGATACCTAGGTTCGATACAATTTTTCACTTTTTGCACTAAAATTGCTTTTATTGTGTAAACACTTGAAATTTGCACCAACAAGAAAATATGTCTGAAATGTGCATTAAAGATATAGGCAAACCGTTGATAGCTCTGTTGTAAGCCCTATTTTTGCTACATGCACTGTTTATAAGAAGCAGGGAGAGGTTATAACATAGATATTAGTGTCAGAACCATAAAACTATTCACAGAAATTCAAACTTTAGAAGACTGCAATTGACCCCAGTCAGACATAGAAAGAATTGTTGACTGGAGTAAAAGGAATCGAATTGAGTTTAATATACCAAAATGTTTATTTTGTTCACTAGTGTGTGTCATGCCGGTATATACTCCCGGTATACGATGAACGATGGTACAACTTCTGTTGTACCTTTCCGACTACAATTTCGTATTAACTCACTTGTGTTTTACAAAATGATATTTTTGTCAATGATGCTATCTTTTCAGATAATGTGTTTATGTATTTTTTTTAAATTGTATGTTGATGGCATAAGTGGTTTTTCTGCAATAGCTACTTATGTTCGGCGAATTGGTTTTTTCTCCCTCATGTCACAAGTTTGATTACGAAATGTGAAGATTTTTTTGTGGTTTAATTGTATTTTCGTGTGACTGAATACATTTCCTTACAAATAAAAATAAAATTTCAGGAGGTTTTCCTGTAAATACAAACAGTAATGTCACTTTGAAAATCGATTTTTTTCTGCTGCACTAACGTAAGCAAACTTCAAATATTTATTACTCGACATGTACTGAACTTAACACAATGTTAAGTATCTCTATGGATTGATTATTTTGTTGACAAGCGATTACGGTTCATTTAAATATGCGAACAACAGGTTTTAAAGGATAAAAACTCCTGAAAAGATAATGATGAATGTCCGGCACACTAGAGGATCATATATCCGTTACCATTGTATTAATGACTACTGCTGCATTACAAACCTCGGGAGAGCCGGCTATGGAGTTGGTGTAAGCCAGGAACTGCTCCAGGACTTTGGCAGACTTCTGTGACACATCCCTGAAGGTGAAAAAGGTCTCCAGCTTCTCCACGCAACTGACACACACCACGTGGGGTAGGGGATCTGATGGAGAAACCTGGAAGTCAACAGGATTATTAAAACACTTTATAAAAAGGCTGAAGGAATTTATTAGGAGCATCATACGTATTTCTAGAACTATATATCTACGACTAGTTTTCAGCTATTGGAAGGGTGAGGGAACCAAAGCGCTTTCGGAGTATCTGACCCTAAAGCTTAGAATAACCTATGATGGTCTCACATCACACCTACCATACGGCATACGACTGATAAAAGAATCAGAAATCAGAGTTAACCTTAAAACCTATCTCTTCATAAAATCATCAAGTTAAAACCATTATTTCAGAGCTAACCCGCAGTAGGTACCTAAATTACACAATATAAATTTTGAACTTCTGTAAAATAGCTTTTTTTTCATTACTTGGCTTCACATATGGACTGCTTTGTAAATTAAATAGAAAGCACTATATTTTATGGTTGCACTAAACATGTTAACGTAAATATAATATCACACTATTTAATAATATGTCTTGTTTTATTATGCAGTCACCATACAATATAAGCAAAATATAATATTACTAGGTGAATAGCTGGAATTTTACAGGCAGAATACCCTGCAACTGAAGTGTCTCGAAGTTACCTTTTCCGTTACCGAGAGCACCTCATGTGGTAATTTGATTTATTTCATCGTATATGAATGGATATTTAAGATTTGTCATGCTCTATGTACGAAATCAGAAATAGTTTAAACCCTTGTTTGTAATAGGGTTGTATAGAAAAATGTTAGGTTGTCTTTTAGTTGTATTAACATTGTATAGAATTTTATCCATCTTCTAAGAGAAAAAATATTTGCCACGATGTTCTAAAATTAATTAGTTTGTACATAAAATAGTTTTGCAGCTATTCGTTTTTCTCTGAATAAGTATGTTGTTGAATACAATATCAAAAGGTAAGGGCTCAATTATTATTAAATGTAGATGACAAATAATAATAAAAGGATTGGGTTAATTTTTATAAGTAATAAGCTAAAATTGTTAACAAACTAATTAAGGCAATATATAAATATAAAACTTTTTGGGTTTTATACTGGTTATAAAACTTAATTAATTAATTATATTTATAAAACTTTTAGGGTTTTTTTTTAGGTTAATAACATTATCATTTTAGTTGACAGTTAAAAAAATCCTTAATTGTGCAATTTCAATTGTGTAGTTTAACTATAACTAAAATCCAATTCCAAACAAAATCTAGATGAGGAAAATTGTTTGAAAAAACTATTTCGTGAGTGGAATTTGACAGTATATAATATTGCACAATTTTTCCGATTGATGGGCATTTTAGAATCAGCATGTTTAAAGGTTAATATTGTGCAAAATGAAGAAGTTGAAAGAAAGATCATTTCGGATAATGCCACTGTTGACAGATATATATATATATATATATATATATATATAATGTATGAATTTTTGAAGAACTTGTTAGTTAAAGAGTGTCTTATAAAATATTTCGGTAATTAATATGGAACACTAATATAATATTGAGTTATTATTAAACCATAAATGAGATAAGAACCAAAATAAACAGAAAGTCGTAAATATTTTAAAAATAAGTTTGTAAACAACGCAATATGACATAAATAGTCGGTACATATAAACATAAACAGTTTGAGAACTCTTTGTTGTCCTTTATCGAATCGAGAACTAGCTTTTGTATTAGCAAGCCCATCTTTGATATCATACATATTAGTCATTTTCTCCGCAGAGCTATAATTAAGTCGAAAATTACAATGTTTTTTTTCCTTTTGGACAATCCTTTGTCTCAAAGTTCACAGTAATGTGACAACTATGAACTAGCCTACTAGCGTGATAGTGGGATAAATGTATTTATCACCGAATGACACAGAGTTAACCATAGTAAAAAAATACCATTAGTCATCAAGAAGTGAACACGGCGAGGATATTGCGTAGGCCGTAATATGATATCACAAAGCGAAAATACCCAACAGGCGCGAGAAAGTTATAATGGCGCTTATCAGCATCCGTAATCTCAACAAGAATAGACCCCCTGCCAAAAACTTTCACACATGCGAGATTAATCTAGTCCAATTTTATAATCTATATCACGTAAAGTACAATAAAAACAAACGTACTGCGATAGAGAGGCACGTCATTATCTTTTCGGGAAGATGTGATTCGTTCTTATCACCGTCAAAAATAGATAACTTGACATCACTGCATTTATCGCCACAAAATGATAAACAAAGGCGACACACGGAGTAAAACTTTGGTGGCACATTACACATATTTATAAATATTTTACGAAAGGTGGGACGTTTGTATATAAACTTAAACTATTCATTTATAAAAAATAAAAAATAAGCCCCGCTGCCTCAAAAAAAAAAAAGTTTTTCCGAGAAAATGTGTAATGCAAGCAGCAACCATGCAGCGAGATACATCGCGATTGTCAGCTCCACCAGTGGTGCCATGCGGCGAAAATGAAAATCGGTAGATAAGAGTTACGGAGAAATTCCGGAAAAAATCACTAGATTGGCGACAAAAATCGATAGGTTGCCAAAATGTTTATAGGGGCTAGTTCCTACATTTTTTTATACTGCAACCTATCGTTAGGGGAGTCACACGGAGCGGTTTTTTTAAACATAATATGCTCCTACATTATACAACCCAACCTAACTTAAGCAAACTTAATCTAACCTAAATAAGCCAGAACCAAACCTAACCTAGTAAAAGTGAGGTCCACATTACCATTACTATTATAACAATATTTGAATTTAATATACTACAAAAATCAAACCTGCAGCCTCTAGATCGCATGATTTAAAAAGAAAGTGTTTGGTAAATATATGTTATAATTGTTATATGCTAGAAAAAATAGGACAGCTTTAACTAGTCTTTTTTTCATCGGTACTGACAACATTTTTGATATCTAATCGACTTGAGGTCATAAATGAATGTTTTTTGTCAATCTCACAACCATCATTTCTTTCCATATTTGTTGGCATTGCGCAACAGCTTGTTATAAGTGCCACCTGTATTTCATCATAAAAATATATTTGGTCCCTCAATAATACCAACGCTTTCGGAACCCGGCAAAATCTTTATAATTTATTACATTTTAAAATTATTAAATACGATATTTTTTGCAATGTAAAATGACATTAATTATTTCTGTGTAAAATAAAGTTTACTTAATATTACTAGATGGATGTTCCATAATTATTTTTTACATCTATTTTGTACAATATTGTGAAAAAAATGCTATGCAGAAAGCTTACTGTTTATAAAAATACTGTCTGTCAAAATTAATTGAAGTTGATATAATCAAGAAAAATATATAACAAATGCAGTATTATTATCAATTATGGAAGGTGTTGCATTGCACTACTCCTGCATACCTTCTGGAATAAAACTTTATTATTATTAATATAGTGTCTCCACAGTCTAAACATGATAAGTAATACATTTTTATAGTGATTTTTTTTATTATCCAACCCATCTTATTTTTAACAGTTTATAAAAGTTCATTTACATTAGTGTTTATTTTTGAAATACAGTATATAAATATAATATTTGTTGGTGCTATGTCTGTAAAAGTGCCAAAAACGTGTAAAATGGTAGATTTTTAAAAATAAAAGTACACGATGTAATATGTGTACTTACGCATAACTTTGGCGTTGGCATTACTGTGGCGATTAGGTTTTTGAAGAAAAACGTTAATCTATTATTTAATATAAAAATGTGTGCGTTATCTACATATTATTATTTATGCGAACAAAATAAATGTATTATGATAAACAGTACATTCATAATATTCGTATCACACCTCAAAAATACAATTTCTAAAACCTGGCAACATTTTTATAAAAGTCAATTGCACGATATTTCATCTCTGCGATAACTGTGATAAAATTGAAAAAAAATATTTTACCTATCCACCGAAGCCACTTACGAATAAACACGTGAAATTTTTCCTATGAAATACTTGATGCTAAGAGATTATGTTTGCGCTCAGAACACCCAGAAAGACTGATGTTTTAAGGAAATTGGGAAGCGGCAATGTTATTGGTAACTGATAACATAATTGTTTGAACTGTTATCAGTCTGGAATGGAGGATTTTTTTTATTATTTCCTGGTTCTGTTGGTGGTTTTACCTGTATTTTTGTTTTTTAATTTATGGGCCGGGTTAGGGTGGGGCCTATTTAAAAACAATTGATGTTTTCTTCTAACCCAGCCTTCAAATAAGTGATTTATTTTGATTAAATAAAGACTGGATAAGACAAAGTAATAAAGAATATTGTGATTTTAAAAATGGTTTGTTATTTTTTCGTTGCAGTAAGAGTTCATCTATTAGTTTTACGCCTACCAAGCCTCGATCATATTTTAAGACGTAATGTTGTACAGCAATCGGGAGATTTAATTCCAATGCTTATACCTAGATAGGCAGCCAACAGAATGATACCTTTTTATGCTAAAAGAAACTCCTAACTTAACCGAGTCCGTAAAGTTGAATAAATTTTCATTTGCCAGATTATTAGATATGAAGATTAGTAGATATGAAGCTATAAAGAGCTTGGTTAAGTTAAGTTAACGAAAACCCTAGATTTGCTAGTTTTTTTATTTATTTTTATATGAATACCGCACCAGTCTCAACTGCTCCCAACCGTAGAGCCAGTGAGACTATGGCATCCCCAAGTAGGGTATGTTGTGAGGCTGAAGGTAGTGGAGAGGGGAAGGAGATTGGGAAGAGGAAGGTTGGGAAGTACCTGGCTATTCAGATCTGGTCACCAAACACGGCTAAAGCCATTTCAAGCAACATTTCGATTCTGAATGGTGGTCTTTCACCAGGGCGATACTTAGAGTATCTACCACTCTGGAACGTGCCGCAAACATACTTTTTATATGAATTAAATGTGTTATGACGCATATTAATTAAATAAAAGTTATTGGCGCACGCCGGGTTTGAACCCGCGACCTTTGGATTCGTAGTTGAGCGTTTTACCACTCGACCACGGAGGCGCAGTTTATCACGATTACAATAATTGGACCCTTTGTATACACGTTTTTGATCTGTGCAGTTCATGGAATTACCAGCAATCTCCTCCGGCCACATTTTAAAGATGTTGATCTTACTTGCAATGCCTTGCTTGAATACTTGAAATTGGTACTTTGTAGAACAGGCCATTCGGCACCTCAGGTCAAGTCCAGTGTTCTCTCACATTACAGGGAAGGCATCTTGATAGAAGCTCGTCTGGCAATTTCTTTCCTTGTTTGGTCCGCCTTACTTTTTAACTACACACATTTTTTTTTAAATCAGTGTAATAATACTTTGAAGTAATTTTTCTTTATTTGTAAGTATAAGGATGGGAAGGATTATCAGCTATGCCCTTTTTTAGACTTTCTCCACATTTGCCTGGTGATGAAGGAAATCATAGAAACCCTTTCAAGAGAAACGGCCTACTGTGTGTTTCCATTTTATTTCTGATTTGGGTTCACTAAATAAAGACCCCCGTTTCATTCAAGTTATTAACTTTGGGCATGCCGATTATATATTACATTTCTGTTGATTACCTTGATCCGAGAAAGGGTGACAATGTCTTCTTGTACTTTGTTTTGCGACTATCGTCTATCTTTAGTATCACTTTGTCAAGTCCAGTATATTTTCTGACTTTAGCTTACCTGATGCAAGCTTTTACCCCAGCCTGTGATTAAGAGTTTGAAAGCATAAGGGGCTAATATAGCATAGGGTTGATCACACACAAATAAAACAAATGATTGGTTTTAAATCTGAAAATGTCTTAATCAAATTCAAGGTAAACAAAATTATCACAGAAATACTTAATTATATATTCCTTTACAGTGCAACAATATACATACATTACACAATCTTGATTCATAAAAATACAATTTCTCTAAATTATGCAAAAACTATTCAACACAGTTTAATAATGCCTCTAAATAGCTGAACAGCTGTCACTCGTAATGAGAAATACCACCTAGCGAGACATTTAAATATATATATTTTTTAAATAAATCATTATTACTTTAAAAAATTCTAAAAAAAAAATACTTCAAAATTTTAAAACATCTCTCTTTGCAATCAGTTCAACATTTTAATAACACAATCTAAACTATCTCACTGCCATCAATTCAACATTCTAAGAACACAAAACATATTGCAAACGCTCTCACTCCAATCAGTTCAACATTCTAAGAACACAAAACATATTGCAAACTCTCTCACTTCAATCAGTTCAACATTCTAAGAACACAAAACATATTGCAAACTCTCTCACTCCAAACAGTTCAACATTCTAAGAACACATGTTATGTGTTCTTAGAATGCAAACGGTTGGAGTGAGAGAGATTGCAATGCATATTGCAAACTCTCTCTCAATCAGTTCAACATTCTAGGAACACAAAAAATATTGCTAACTCTCTCACTTCAATCAGTTAACATTCTAAGAAATCAAAACATTTTTTAAACTCTTACAATTTAATGAAATCGAGTTGCGCAAAGTCAGAAAAGTTTATTTTAAAATTAAGCTTAGGTATAAACATATATGCGAGATAATCAATCTAAAATTATAAGTTTGATGTGAAAGTTATTGTAATGTGATTGCAAAAAACATATTTATTTTACTAAATTTAAAATGGCACCATTTAATATGTTATATAACATATAATACTACTATGCAGACAACTTTCAATTTGAAACACCTTGACTAGCGCTAGCATTACGTAGAATGGTTTATGCAGACATTTAAACACAATTTATTTTTGTGCTTGAAAACATAATAATTAAAACACAGCACTGAATATAAAATTAATACATCATACATACCTACTCAGTGGCAAAAGTTTAAATACAAAAAAAAAAAATCCCACTTGCAATTATTGACTTATTATCTCTGCAATATTCCATGCAATTAATGATAACTTACTGCAAAAATATACATATTATTTTTGTTAAAATATATTATCTATATCTAAAAATATAAAAATGCCTGCTCTGTTACAAACATTTCAATACAACACTTAAAAATAGGTTTGCTCATGCCTGTTAATATTGGGATTAAAAAAACTCTCATAGTTATTTTCTATCCAAAAGAGACTTTTTAAAGGCTGTTGTCTTTGGCTATAAAAATACTTTCGGGTGCTTTTTTAATCCCTTGTGAATGCGGCATTACTGCATGGTTCCTTGGTTTGGTTTATAAACTCATTTAAATGCTCCCCTCCTGGAAATCTTTAGTAAAAGGCGAAAGATTTGTTTGTTATTGAAGGGGAACAAGAGTATGTATATGGTTTAATATATTTAAGGAACACAAATAAATAAATTAACAAGGTAGTGGGGTCAATCTCAACACGAATGTGATAACTCCTCCAATATTATGGTCCTGCTGCTGAAGGCTCTATTTTAAGCTCTCTTTCTGTTACATTAATTATTTATGAGAAAGGGAGAGAGGTTACAACGGAGCTACCAAACTTTAATATCCAACAATAAAATTTACAATAGCTGTGAAGACTTGTTTGTGGAGAGTTTAAACTAAAGACATTGTTGGCTCACATACACATACATACCTAATTATGGATCCAATCAAATTAGGTTATAGCTGTCACATTCATGTTAAGATAAGATGCACTTAATTCTGCTAAGTAAATAATATATTGTTTGAATAACCATTTGGTTTATATATCGTTGGATATCATCAGTTCCTCTAATCCCATCCTGCCAACGTGCCTCCATACCCGGTAGCGCGCTAAGTCTTTTCGGGTCACCATTCCGACAACCTGAGAAAATAAAATAAAATCAATGTCTATAGACCATCGAGGGTTTTCTTTTACAATAACAATATGTTGAATAAATAAAACAAGTGATGATCCCTTATACATTTTTAACATTATCTATCTCTTGTGCCAAAAGTAAGCTGAATTTTCCCTTACTTCTGGTGTAATAGATAAAATATTTTCAAATATCGTAATTTTTTCTTGAACAGAAAAATAATTTCATTGGCCTGTCTGAGGCCTGGAAGTCGAAAGGTCTTGTGTAAATTTGCGATACCCGTTTTCTTTCAGATCGGTACAGATCACATTTCTAGGGAGATTATCTGTTCAGTGGTAAGAGCCATTCAAGCCAATCTCACTCTCTCATCAGGCTGATGGACACAATTATTCACTCCCACCACATAAGTTTTACACTACCTTACATTTTCAATAGCAATTGGGCAGAAAAATAAACAGGTAAAAAAGAGTAATAACATATTAAGCGACACTTACGCGCAGAACGGTGGCTATTGTCCTACTGTTAATGCGTAAGACATCATCCTGCGGAGACAGCCTGCCCGTCTATCTCTAGGACAATGTCTTGGTCCATTGTCCTGTCCTTAAACTTCTGTTCATACTAGGACAGTAGTTTCGGAGCTGGGAAAAGACAGTATTGTCCTGTCCTCGTGTGAACTAAGCATTAGTAAAATGACCTGACTAATAACATAGATCATGACAATATTATTGTGAATTTCTACAAACTTCGTTGACATCGTTGACTATGGGTAAGTGGCGCATGCCCAGAGCCCGGAACAGCCGGAACATCCTGGGCAAGGAGGCACTGTGGAGCAGGGTGTAGGGAGCGGGGTTCATGAAGGGGCGCAGGTCTATCGTAAATGTCTTCTCCTCTTCAGAAATATGCACCTGAAAGTTAAAATGTATGTAATGTAAATAGGATTTGTTTTAAAAATAATTATTACAACGAAAACATTAAAATGCATACATTTATTATATTCATTGCAAATCATTAGTTAAAATATAGAAACATCATGAATTAATAAAAAATAATTCAATCTTCTCATGGGTGATTTTATTAGACAGGGGATTTTTATTATTTTTTATTTTTTTAGAAGAAAGACAAACATTCCCGGGTTACGAATAACCTGACAATATTTGAAAAACTCCTACTGCCATCATAAGAAGCGGAAGATGTTGCTTGTAGAGGAATTGAACGCACAACGCCCGAGTGGGAATCCAATGCGTTTATTCACTCAGCTACCGACCGGTCAATATTATATGCACTAAAAACCGAAATATGCACTAACAATGCCAAAACATGTACATATGTCCTGACAATTCCAAAATACAGAGAGAGTTTACAACAGAGCTATCAGCGGTATATGCTTTTAACTCGATAAAAAATATATAAATATACCTGATCAATTGTGGGGAAGCGAGGGTACTCCTGTCTAAACATGTCTATGTTGACATTTAAGTAGTCGCCCCAAGAACACGGGGCCTCGTTAAATATCTTCTGTTGCAGCAACACAATCAATTGAGACCGCAATATTAGTCCTCGGAACCTCTTGTACGTTTTGATTTCCCTCTAAAAATAAAATTATAACAGTAAGGTAGTCAAAATCATTCCATGGTGTATTTGATACATATGGCTTTAGTTTGATTGAGAAAGTGTTCACATGAATTGAAAAATATTATTTTATGGGTACAGACCTTAGAAGAATAGGTGTGTAAAGATTTTTTTTTTAAATATACATAATAGCCTACAAAAGGTTACAACATTTATGTCTAAAAAAAAAGTTAGCTGATTTCAAAAGAAAGTAGCACTAAAAGAATTAATCTTTTGCATAAAATTTTAGACTCAAAATCATACCAATAAAGCAGAAAAACCCTCAAAGAGAGAGAAATAAAAACATGAAATTTGCACAAATTTTCATTAATTCACAAAATCAGTAATTTTTGGGTCAATTTTTTTTCAACTCGCTACATCTTTTTCACCATGAGCTATTAAGTTTTAAAATACCTGAAACTCTGGTGAAGCTAGGTAGTAAAGCTAGTTATCACATAAAATGCTGTATATTCAATTAATACAGTTTTCATATTTAATAAATTTTGCACGCAAAATTGGATTTCATGCATTTTTACTTTCAGATCTGTGTTACAGAAAATACTTATTTAAAAAAGTTATGTAAGATATTTAATACACTTTTGAAGTATTTTAATCACCTCATCAGTCAACGGAGGGTCCACCACAGGAAAGCCGTTGTACGTGACCAGTCTGAGGACCTCTATGATGTGGCCGACGTTTTCAACAGTCTTGAAGGACACAATGGGCTGGTTCATCACCTCTGAAGCGTAGATGTTGTGGGCCAGTGGCGGCGGCTCCCATGGCAGCAGTGGCACACCCGCAAGTTGAATATGTATGTCGTAAATACCCTGAAAATTATAAATATATTTATCAGTACAAATACAAAGATCTGAGTAAATGCTAAGTCAAATAAATAAAAAAATCTAATGGACGACTTAGCTTGGGTTGTTTGAAACCTTGTATCATTTGATCGAAAATTAGTGCCATTTAGATTTTATAACATTTGAAAAAATGCTGAAACGGGCCGAGAATCGACGGTTAACGGAACCGGAACAGATACGAAAATTCAAAATGGCGCTCAACATCAATTAAATGTGACAGAGGTTTAAACAACCCAACCTTTAATGAAGCGTTACACAATTTCATTTTGCCATAATTATTTTACTTGAATTTACAAATAAAACTTTTAGTTACATACGAGTAAATAACTAAAAAAGAAATACTAATTTTCTTATTGTAAACAATTCCCTTTCAAACAAAAATGGAAGTTAATTAACAGTTAAAGACTTAGTTTCAAGTGTAATCTTGAGCCAAAACTACAATCAGTCGAGTTGGTGGCACCAAGGTCGTGAGCTTGAGCAAAATTTTTGCTTATCAATCACTCAGTTAGCGATAGTCACAAGATTATGACTGTTGATGTAAATATATTCAGTAAATTTTATTTATTAAAATGTATGCAAACCTCATTAAAGAAATCTCCCGTCCACTTAGCAGCCATGACCGTGACAATGATGGGGAATGCGTTAGATATATTTCCGGTGGTTTCCAGAATGATAACCGTCAGCGATATCGTCATTCGCACCACCCCGCCCAGTTGAGCTGCCGCACCGATCAGGGCATACTTCCCAGGGTGCATTGTCGGCTAGATTGAAAAATAAACAGATAAATAACCGTGGTGGAATTTGTAACTACAGATGTTAACATATATGTATTTCAAATTAAGGAGTAATGCTACTTTAGATTTATTTATTTTTTGCTGACTTGTCTGAGCTCTGAACTCTGGCATTAAAATTTTGAAAATAAATTGTAAATACACTGAAAAGTATGTACGATAAAGACTTTCAATCAGTTTTTGTATTTCATTCACCATATTCCCAAAAAAAAAGTTCAAATTAGGCTGTTTTTCCAGGCCACCATCATCATCATCACTGCAGAGATGAACTGCAGTGAAATCAGTATAATAGTTCTTGATTTCGCCGCAATCCACCTTTCAGCAGTTGAAGCATATTAATTTTATATTTAAAGGCAAATTGTAATACAATTTTTGTTCACATAGTTTGTTAGTCAATATACTATGTTCTATACATTTTTTAATTTAGTTAATGTACTATAGACCGGTTAGTAGCTGAGTGGACAATCGCGTCGGATTCCCACCCGGGCGCGGTGGGTTCAATTCCTCTGCTGGCTAAGTCCTCCATCATTGCACAAGTAACATTTTCCATTTATTATGATGGCAGTAGGAGTTTTTCAAATATTGTCAGGTTATTCGTAACCCTGGAAACGTTTGTCTTTTAAAAAAAATATATATATAAGTTGAGTTCTTTAGTTTTCTGGTAAAGTTTTAACACTATTTGAAAATGCCCAGATTAATTTAAAAGAAAGTATCAATAATAATTGTACTCCCGACTCTGCAAGAGTACAGTCAGAGAATATTGCATGTGGGTATAAACGCATGATATGAATAAAGAAAAAGCAAGAGCTCTCTGACTGGATAAAATTTATTAAAGCCACCCATTGAAATCCCCCCGTAAAACAGAGGGTTTGAACTTACCATTGAAGGTAACAGGTACTGCATTACAATCGCGAACAAGCGTCCCCACGCCGCGCCCGTCAGTAAGTTTGGTATGAACAGTCCGCTGGACACAGACAGCCCGAACGTCCAGCACGACAGCAGGAAGTAGCAGATGACAAACACGAGCAGCGAGGTCATGGTGTGCGAGCCGGGCGGGTCATGGAGAAGGGAGCGGACAGAAGCCTCCGGAGTCTGGAACCAGATGGCCGCCACGGCGTTGTATTGGCCGTCTCCGCAGTACATCTGGAATATTGGATAGATATATTGATTGTATAAATAACTAATGATATTGTCCTATTTCCTCTTGTAATGTAACAAGTAGTGTATTAAAATTTTCTTAATTAATAAAATGAAACTACCTGCAGTGGATACTTGGTGGGATCCTGGCCGAGCGGCCGACAGTCGTTGAGGAGGTACATCATGAGGAAGCCAGTTGTTGCGCTGGCTGCTGCCACCAGGCACGCCTCCATCACCTTCATCCAGCGGACCTGCAAGTGCCTAAAATATCACAATATTTAGTATTTTTTTATAAAACAAAGTGATTGTTTATTTAAAAAAATAAAACAATAAGCACAGGTTCAAGATAATAATCTTACCTTATTCTAAAAACAGTTAATTTGAAGTTGATGTGATTCCACAGTGCCCCCATTAGGCCGCCAAATGCTCCAAAAGCAGCAAACAGAGGAATTTCATAAATCTCATACGGGAAGGATTCCATTTTGCCCAAATTTAGGAGACCTGTAATGAAAATATCATAAAATAATAATGATTAAGTCAACAAAGTAGGAATCATCAATTTAAGGACTTAATTGCTCTTTCAATATATCAATAACCAAATCATAGCTGAAAGTGTAGTTACCAGGATTGCTTAAGTCTCCGGGATGGCCATGGTAAGCAGACAGAATAAGATTGAGAGTAAATGTTGAAATGACAGAAGCAAAAAATATCCTCCATGTTAGCGCTTGGTTCCAAAAACTGGCTCCTTCTTCTAGTGAAAACAAAACACCGCCTGAAAAAATCGCAAACATTCATTATTATGTGTTTGTTTGTACATTACATATTGTTATGGTCTGAAAGTAAACAAGGAGTATTTTCATTACACATTCACGTGAGGAAATTATAAAGGCAGCTAAGAACAAAAATGTTATGATAAACATTGCGGAAGTGTTGAAACTCTGCTTATTTATTTTGATTACGAATTAATATTTCTATCTATTTAAAATGCAACATCATGTAAAGCTGTAATTTGTCAAAATATTGTTTTTTTTTTTAAATCAGAAAACAGTGGAAATATGATATCAATCAACTACAAAACAAACACAACAAAAAACTGTTTAGGGGGTCAGATATTATGCGCCACAATTTGTATTCAGCAGGAAAGTATATTTGCAATAAAAATAATATTAACAGCTGTCGAAACTCAAATCGTTTGCCAGCAAAATTTAAAAAAAAACCTATTTAAATTGTTTTATAACCACAAACACAATTGGGAAAAGCAAAAAGGCAGGTCCTCTTTTCACAGTGGTTTAAAACCATTGATGCAAATAAAATATGAATGAATTTTAATGGTAGATAAAACGTAAATTGTCAATTATTTGTACGTTACCAACAGGTGCACCAAAAGCAGCCGAAACACCAGAAGCCGCTCCGCCCGACACAAAGTCCCTCTTCTCGTGATCCTCCCTGAAGTACTGGAACACTCCGCAGTCCCTCTTCAAGGTGGTGCTCTTCCCCTGAGAAATTCCTGCTGCTACCACCGCGCCACTGTGGATCATGGGGCCTTCCTAAAACATCAGTAGTTGAAATTACAACATCGCTATTAACTGCATAGAATTTTTATCACGCAAAATTCTTCCAAAATTATTTTATTTCTCACATGTCTTGCATGAGAACGAAATATACAGAAAAAAACAGAATGTTTCCAATCAATACCCATAAATGCACTGAATCTAGTTACAAGAAGGCTATAATAACATACCTCTTTCTAAAATACTAGTGTTAATTTTCTTGGGCGTAATCAAATCGTCGCATCAAATGTTTTTGGGCGCATTGTTATTTTTTATGTCATTGTTATTTTTTATGTCACTGTTATTTTATTTTATATCTATGTTATGTAAAAGCCCATGAGGGCGTATATAAATAAATAAATAAATAAAAATTAAAGGTTTAACGATTTTCCTGAATCATAATCTTTTATTGTGTCAAGTAAAAAAAATAAGATTTTTGTTAATGCTTTCTGTTAGGCAAAATTATTAATGGAATGTGCACACAATAGCTTACGACGGATCTCTCACGAGTTCTTCTATACAGGTTTACGTACCTTGATGATGTGATTAGGTATATCAATACATTATTATGTTTGTTATTGTGCATATTAAAAAATATTCCACATTAAACTTCTTTCAGCATTTATAATCACACTTTGTACTTTTCTTTTAGATTTATTTATGGATGTATGTACATATCTTTCGCTTTATTTGTATACTATTATGTCATTCACCTAACTACAATTTCTTTGGTTATTAAACTGAGTGTAAACTTTTGGAGTAAATGGTGAGTTAAGGGTGTGGTGTTTATTTATGAAATTGTAGTTTAACCTCTTGAGTCCTAGGGTAAGTAGATTTATGTGAACATTCCTTAATGATTTTTCTCTACTCTAATCATATATTTTTTACACTAATCTTATCACCTCAAATTCTGTTGTATTGATTTTTGATACTATTAAAAATATTTTAAAATTAAGAAAATTACCTTGTGTTTTATTATGTTATCCAATTTAATTTTATAATTATAATACCAACCATACAAATCGACAATCTTATCTGTGCAGGCGGCCAAAAGACGAATGAACAAAGTGTTTTAAAATCCATAAAAAATTTTGATCCACAATATCTACGGTAGTGACGACCCAGACTCCACAGATAAGTTTGTTAATCTGTACTTGATTATGAACGAATATATTACCTTTCCTCCTGCCAGCCCACCGACCACGGAAGTAATAACGCCGATACATTTCACCAGTAATGTTTTGATACGAACCACTCTTGGCATTTTGACTCCATTCAAATAGCATTTCACTTGAGGTATTCCACTCCCTGCTGCTATGGGCTATAACATAAATAAATATATTACTATTCCAACAATGTAATTTGAAAAAAATTGTAAACTACTGATTCTTGTACCAGTCAGAAGATGCCCATAGCGAGATGAAACCATTCCGGTCCCAAATGGGTAAATTGAATAATTTTTTTTTAATAATAATACATGCTAAAAAAGCTAAAGTTAACTTTTTGATAGAACAATAAAATAAACAGATGTAATGCATATTTTAAGACAGGTCTAATGGTCAGGAATAAATATTTACAGTAGTGACAACATTTAAAAAATTTAAGTTTATAGGTTATGTAGTTTGGCTGATCCTAAAATGGACTTTTATCAAAACAGGTATACTGTTGGATACAATATTATTCCTGGTAGGAGGGGGAAAAAAGCTCTTGGTGGTAAAAGCTTTAGCTATAGAAAAAAAATCTCTAATAGTTTTTATATTGTATTGGTGAAAGACCATAATTCATAACTGAAACATTGCTGTGAATAGTTTAAGTTTAGTAACCAGATCTGAATAGCAATGTACTTCCCACCATTCTCTTCCCCTCCCCAATTTCCATATGCCTCACAATATTGCCCGATAGAGGGTGCCATAGTATCACTGACTCTGGGAAGTGCAAATCGTGTGTAGTAACCATTCAATAAAATCATGTTGAAAATGAACAAACCTCAACATATGCAACAAGTGTAGCTCCAATAAAAACGGGAATAATATTTGACAACACCCACATAAGGTACGGGATGTACAGTTTTTCCTGCATAATGTACTTATCGATATCTGAAAACGGTGTTAAGGAAAGTTTCAAAACATAGATTCCCACCCAGGCGTCGTGGGTTCAATTCCTCTGCTGGTTAAGTCCTCCATCATTACGCAAGCAACATCTTCCGCTTATTATGATGGCAGTAGGAGTTTTTCAAATATTGTCAGGTTATTCGTAACCTGGGAATGTTTGTCTTTCTTTTTAAATAAATAAATAAAATAAAATAAATGCTACATAAATTTTGTAGAAGACAAGTAATTAATTAGTGGAGAAATAGTAATTAATGAATGATTAGAATTTTAAATATATTAACAAAGTATTACCGCTTTAAATGCAGTCAACATAATATTAATTTGATGTCAAATGTATCATTATGTTAACCCAGATAGTGGCTGACTAATATCAAAGAATAGGATGAATTACAAGTTTCAATATGACATATGCACACAAATATTCAGTCAAGGATTTAAAATGCAGTCTGATTAACAATAAAAATAATTATTGTGAAATATACATACGTGCTAAAATATTATGAGCATGAAAAAGTTTGTTGAATCCATATTTTTTTAATGTATTTATATCCCATAGCGTATATCACATTACCGTGCAAGTCATCGGGAATTGACATCCAACGGCGATAATAAACATACATTGGCAGAAATAAAATAGCATCTTTCAAAGTAAGAGAGTTGTCCTTCAACGAAAACAGTTTCACCGCGCATCGCAAACGGCGTACGTTTGTGTAAAATTATCGTCAGTTTTATGTCTCTCTTGTAAAGTGGCTAAATATGATTTTGAGATGATGAATTGCCGTCAATGATATGTTTGCTGTATACACTATATATATATATTATAACGTGCACGTTTATGCAAAATACTTGAACCAAATTCAATAAAAAGGATACATTTTTTTAAGCCTTGATACTTTATGCTGGATAATTCTTCTATTGATATGTCTATAACGCAAGCTATTATAGCCGTTATAACACCAATCATGAGGAATATTATCCATCTTGCTAGATTCTTCCTTACAATAAACTTGTAACCTCGAGTCCTCTCTTCATCTAGCAGCAGGTGATTCTCACAAGTGTCGTAATCCAAACTCTGAAATAAATAACAAAAAAAAAAAACAGATTAAGCATACATGAGAAAAAACATAAACTTTAGATTATACATAAACATATCTTAATCTATGGTATCGCTGCTTAAGACGATTGTCAAGCACATTCAGACAACCTGTTTCTTATCTATCAATTGATGATAATTCGGCAGATCAACAAAAAGAAGTGTATATCCAGTTGTACATGGCTTCTTGTTTCTAAGTTTTTATGGCGAAGCATTAACAATGATAAGATAGTTGGGCATAACCATTGATAATATCAATAGTCCCTCAAATAGAGATATCTCAAGCATCCATCCTTTCTCAATCATTATTCAGTCATCGAGCATCCATCACCTCAAGTTTATTGGCCATGATAATTGCTTTGATCTGCAAACTCACCTCATATTTAGATGAAATAATATTCAAGGATCCGGCTTCTTCAGAATTAACAAGTCTTCTTCGAATTGAAGATTTAAAGTCGTGATTCATCCGTGAAGAAGAAGACATGTTGTTCTGTAAAGAAAGATATCCAATTAATATAGAAAGTTAATAGCTTAGATAATTTCATATAGAGCGAATGAACAAAGAAAGGAGTGTATTCGGGTTACTAATAACCTGACAATATTTTAAAAACTCCTACTAGCATCATAATAAGCGGAAGATGTTGCTTGTGCAATGATGGAGGACTTAGCCAGCAGAGGAATTGAACCCACGACGCCCGGGTGAAAATCCGAGGCGTTTGTCCACTCAGCCACCCACCGGTCATGAATAAATGACCGGAGTGAATAAAATACATAAGTCGGGCCATGTCAAGAGTCAGAATAACAGAAGAGTATGTATGAATATGAATGAAACAAGGAGTGTGTGCCAAGACAGAATTGTGTGGCAGTCTATCCTCTCTACCTACCCCCGTGGAGAAACGGCGTGATGGTTAGTTAGCTAAAATGCTTACCGTCGATTTTCTAAAATGTTTGCTAGCGCTATATTTAACAATTGACTAATTGGTCTCGTGACATGCATTTTATTTAATTATATACTTCGTAGATTATGATTTGATTACTATATCGTATATTATTATTTTTAAAGCATTTCATTTAAGTTACAGTTTCTAATGTCTATAAATAACGAAACGTCGTGATTAATCTTTATTATTGTAAGCTTGTAGATTAATACATAATTACTTGATTGTCTCCTCGTATAACTGTATTTTAAGCATTTTGTGTGTCATTTAAAAAATAATATACAAAAAACATTCCATTTAGGTTATTATTTTTAACATACTCATTATTCAACTGAATTACATTATAATTTTTATTTTTTTTAAGTATTGGAAGATATTTTTTATTGAAAAAAAATCAAGAAACTTTCCCTCACATAAATAGTGTTAGTGTAACATAATAGTATTTGAATGAAAATTGAGAGTCAAGGAAACAATAAATATTAATATCATACAATGTTCCAGTTTTCCCTCATAAGAATGTAAATACAATGAAATGTGTACATAATAAGTGTGGATCAGATAAAGTAATCCTATTTCTTAAAAATAAAAGTAAGCCTCCCAATAAACCTACCAAAATTTTAACACTTATAAAGATATTTTTTTCTACCTTCCGGGAATTTAAAATGGCTCCCCTAAACACTATGGGTTTGTCACCTCATACAGTTTGTTTCTGGGGTATAGAATTATATGACAATGTATAAATAAATGAGTGTTGGTAACTCATGTGATTGATCCCGGTAGGTAGGACACGTGGCTAGCAGCAGTTGGACAGATTGAGTTGGAAACTCACAGCGCCTACCAACTTGTTGCTTTTTCAGAAGTTTTTAGTGAAAACTTTATACATATTCTTTTATAAAAAAATCATGATTCACTGTATCTATCCAGTACTACTTCTTATAAATGTATTCTCTCTGTGTAAAAAGAATCATTTTTTGGTGAAGAAAATAATTGAGTTTTTTTAGATTGATCAAATTGATAATAAATAAATAACAATAGTTTGAGGAAAATATTTTTAATTTAAAGAAAAATGGTTACTATTTATTTTTGTGTTATATAGTTAGAACTTGGCCTTATTATGTTAGTTATACCTAATTCAACCTTTGAATCTTAAAAATCACTGTATAGAAAAGAAACATTTTGAATTTAATAAAATGTCTATAATTAGAAATATTTGTTAACCTTTGATAATAGTAAACACATTAGAAGTCTGTACCAACCTGGCCTACAATCTTAAATGCTTACAAACATGATAACAATTGTGTACATTCATTTGGCATTGTTATCAAAACACGGGAGTTGAAGACAACAAATAACATTTGCATTTCATGAATTGTTTTATACTTAAGTCACTTACGTTGTTTGATGAATTATTTCTGATAATCCCACCGCTTCGAGGGCCATTTTCGATGGGAATCAGCAATTCTTCATCAAAATTATTGACAGAACCTGCGATGCTAACCGCTTCATTAACAGATTGTTCACTCATTTTGGATTGAAATTCTAACTAACGACTGAACATATTGACTCTGTTTTTCTCAAAACAACGACCTAATTTTAAAGTCGCATTAAGATAATTTCGGACGAATAATTTTCCTACTTTGCCCACGTAATCTACAAAATCACCAAAATTACAAAATAATATTTATAACAACCGCGACATATACTAACGATTTCACTATTTTATTTTGATTGACAAACAAAGAGTGACAATTATAAAATCTTTGTTAAACTTATTGGTAACAATCATCTGTCATGTTCTGACTGAACTTGAACGTCAAATGACAAATAATAATATCATAGATAAAACGATAAAAGTATTTCTTGAAGTATTTCGTGATAATCGATATAATGATACACCCTACTCTACAGAACGATGAAAAAAGTCGATTAAAATATATTTTTTAAATAATGACTCTCTTAAAGCATATTCAAGCAAGTTTTTTGTTGGAAATTGTATAGTACGTTGTAACAAAGTCAAAAAATGACGGTTGTCACCAAAGAGGAAGACAACAACACTATTTCAGCATTCAATAGAGGAAGGGGTGATATAGTGTATATTTTGGTAGTGCTGAAAATCGAAATTTCTATTTTTTTTAAATCAATAGCAAGCAAGTAGTATTATTTTAAGTTATCTGCAATATTTTCCCCAGTCTATTTAGAATTTACTATTTCAAATACCTAATCATGTCAAATTACGACTAAAAGGGAAAGAAAAGACAATTTAGCCTCCTTCAACGGAAATAATCTTTCCAACAAGCCTTCAATCGATATTATTGGTGAAGATTTAATCAACCAACTCAGGGATGGAGGCTCCATCGAAGTCAGAAGAAAGTCACCCTCTCAGAAGCTAGGCATTCTAAACAAGACCCGCAAATACTTTAATAGTATACAACTGTAGACCTTGAACAAATCGCAATTGAATCGCACCGTTGAATTTGACAACCACCTCTAGCCTGGAGCCCCAAAATACTTGAAAAAACACTTAGCTTTGTGCAAAAATGAATGTTCCGTTTGAGGGATTTCTTTATCTCAACAACTGGGTTTTAATCTTTGAAGCCAGTATTTTAATGGAAGACAGTCTGAGGAACTTGCATCATTGATCCTTTCGGCCCCGGTAAATACCCGTAAACTCACCAAACGCGCGCCCCATATTTTTTTAACGGTTGACATTCAATACACGAGAACGGGTCACTTCTAGGAAAAACAGCTGACTGTGGAATGATTAAACGGCCCCTGGATTTCTTTCTTTTTACAATATGGACTTTTTCAACACCCAGGTTTACTCCTTTCTCTCTTCCAAAAGACCCACTACTCAGTATCCCCAAAGGTGATAAGGGCTCTGGGGGACATTATTTCTCTCGGGTCTCCTGTACGGATTTAATGTAAAAAAATAAGTTTTCTAAGAAACTCATAAAAAAACAATACAGACAGCAAATCAATAATTTTTTTTGTAATAATAGCTACAGCTAAGATTATTTATAGTCGAATCACTATTCTTTTGAGGTTTAGTTGACTATTTTAGAATCGAAATATTGAAGATATTTTGATTGTTAAGTAAATCGACTATTTCGAAATAAATCTCCCGATAAGGAATATCACTGCTCTTAATTATTGTGTTATTAAAAATAAAACGATTGCAAATCTTTTATATAACAAATATCTATGCCCAATCTGTCACGAAATAAATGTCAGATAGGGTTTTTGGTTATGATATAATTTTGTTATTTGGATTTCATACGTATTATTATCATTTCTGAAACATCAATAAAACATTTAATTGAAAAACAATCTGAAACACTAAAAGTAAGGCTAAATTCATAAATACTACGCTGACTTATGTTAAAAATATTATTTTACCAAGATTAAAGGTTAAATTGATTTACAATCCATATTTGTTTTAAAGTTATAAAATACTCACAGTATAATAGTTTTACTGTATTTTTTATTTATAAATATGGGTATGCTATTTGGATATTAACATGTGTTTATATTACAGATGTTGAAAAAAAATGCTGCCAGAAATATTTTCTTGGATAAACTTCATAGGGGTGGTGTATGGTTTTGCATTGGATTAACTGCGGTATCTGGAGTGGTGCTAGGTAAACGACTGTATGACTACTTCACACACGACAAACCGGAACTCCTACGTCAGAGAGAGTTACTACAGAAGGATCTTCTCATGGAGGGAGCACCAGATAAAGCATTACTCAAGGATAATGCTCCCCAGTTAAATATTTAATAATTTATATTCTGCAATAAAATAATTTACCAAGGTCATCTTTTTGTGATGAAACGGTTTTCGTTTGCCTTTTCCCTGGGTATATTAATAAAACACTTACATAAACGAATTAAGTTTAATACTTATTTTCAAACTGAGCTGTATGATTTTAAAACCAGTTTGACGTGGGTGTTGTAAGGCTTAATGAACGACTATTCATTTTAAAAATTAGCTTCCGTAAAATTTCGGAATTTCAGTAATTATTTCATAATCATGTCAATTATTGCCCCAAATGAATATGATCACCACTGAAGCATTTTCTCAACCTTTACCGGTTTTTCAGTTGAAGTTATGTAGATTATCTAGATATTATTATGTTTTATGGTAAGCATTAAGGAACTTGTGTTCTAGTAGAAAATAAAGCTTAAAAACAAACACTGATTTTTCTAACCCTACCCACTCTCTTTCAGGGAACTGTAACACACTGCAAAAAAATCAAAATTATAATGTACATTGAAGATAATTTTTTACCTTACAAAAACCCAGTGTGTTTGAAAAGCAGCAATATGCAGAAACAAAAATTATAGCTCGCAAGTTGAGCCTGCAGTGGTTACAATAAATTGCAACATGCCAAATAAGTTAATATTTTTAACATACAAGACAGGCATTATAATATATTATATTGTTTTTTTTTTTGTGGAACAATGAGTGGCATATTTTCAAATAAAAGCTATAAGCAACCATACGTTAAATAAATATTTTTATTCAATATTCAACACATAAACAAGGTAAAACATTTCATAAAGTGAAAATACCAAATTTAACGCATTTTCTTCTGTTTGATCAAATAATTTTTCAGCGCCGATTGCTTGTCTTTGAATGATCTCTTCACTTTGCCTTTGGCTTTATGTATAATCATCTGGTAATTCTTTGTCTTCTTCTTTTCCCTGTTGGTCTTGGAACAATTGGCATTTTGCCGGCCATCTTTGTAACCAAATTTATCCCTATCTTTTCTACCGGCTTTTATGCTTTCCATTCTTGCCTTTTTGTCGTGCTTTTTCTTTTTGAAAATATTTTCGATATCTCCAAGTTGAACCAATTCTGTTTTAGGAGCGTCCAGTTCAGCAAACTTTCGTTTGAGGCTTTTGGCTGCCCTCACTTGTTTTTTAATATTCTCTTTATCGATCCGTTTGAAGTCTTCATCTGTAAATATACGCTCCAAGGCCATTTGTTGAGCTCCTTCAACTTTAGAAGGTCCATCTTCAACTTCTTTAGACACAGTTCTTTTAGCTTTCAATATTTTACGCTCATCTGCAGTCTTTTTTTGTTTTCCTTTACCTTTTACAGGTTTTGTGGGAGTTTTTTCTTCTTCCTCGTCATCAGAATCTGTTGTGATGTCTATATCTGAGCCAGCGTCAGAGTCGACATCTACCCAACTTCCGCTGTCACTGGAATCATCATCAGAATCGTTTGCAACTGCTGCAGGAGCGGCCACCTTTCCAGATGGTTGTAACAAAACTTCTGAACCGGGAATGTAATCCTTCACATCTACTTCTCCATAGGCTTTATTTCTTAACTCAATAGTGGCTTCTGTCGGACGCCCCCTATCTCGCTTGTGTAAAAGTTCAGGAATGGAGTTCCTAAAGAGTACAATCAAGGATTTTGAGGCCATCATGACGGAGCGATCTTTGTAGGTTTTGTACTGCGCCAAATCTCTCAACAAGTCTTCAGTCATAGCCAGGGGGCATCGGGAACATATTTCTCGAACTGCATTCAATCCGATAGCCATTACATCAGATGAATTTCTCTCAGTTACAAAATTATTAACGAGCCCCTTAATGACAGGTTCTATAACATCTGGCGGGACGAGCTCGTGAGAAGCTTGCGCTGCAAACTGAAGGATCCTGGTAACCTCCCTCTGGTGCGGCTGAATTAGCCTTGTGATAAATGGATAGTAATTGAACAAGAAGAGATCGTGCAAACCGATCAGGCGAGAAATAACATCAAGCGTCATCAGTTTAACTTCGAACCTTTCATTGGATGATTCCAGTTGCTTGAATAGTTTTTCTGCCAATCCTTGAGGGTTGTTAACTAAATGCAGAGCGGAGAAACTGAATGATGGCGCATTAGACTTCTTTTTCTTAGATTTCTTCACAAGCTTTTTCACTTTTTCCAAATTTTTCTCTCTCTTCCTTGTTTTTTTATTAAATTTGTTGGACATGATGGAACCTCTAGCTGAAGGTTCCTCCTCTTCACTTGAATCATCGGAGGCCTTTTCTTCTGGATCCTTACCGAGGAAGAACTTGAGTGAGGCCACCATAACTTTAGTGAATTTAGAAAAACAGCCTATGCTGGCAATCACGTTAACAGTTTTGGAATCATTCCAAACATTTTTGTTGTAAAGGTCGATCATTATGTCTACTGACATCTTGGCAGCTTTAGGATTGGTGTCCTTCAACATAGAATACATGAAGTTCTGTAAGGTGGAATTCAACTTTGCATCTTTATGTTTAGAGTTGATGTTCTTGATATCGGTAATGATGTGAGTTTCCAAGAAATCTCTTAAAGATTTGTCTTGACATTTCAGCAACTGGAAGAACACTTCCAGGAGATCATAAGGTGGGAGGAGGTTCTTATTTCTCAGTAATATAAGCGCCTTACAAAATGTCATCCTCATACTATTATCCAAAATAGTATTGTGGGTCTTGAGGATATCTACCAACTGTTGAGGAAATAGTTTCAACTCTTCGGTATAGCATTGTGCTACTTGGGCCAAGAACATCACCTGTTCATCTAATGATTTAGAGTTTTGGGAAGGAGACAGCCGAAAAATATCCAACGTACTCTCATAATGACGAAGCTGTTGTGTAAATTCTTCTTTATAGGAATCGGGATCCCTTTTAATAAGGTTTTGTAGCTGTGGGAGATTATCGGGAAGTTGATTGTTATGTCTCACCATGTTGTTTGTGGGCTACCTAGTACTAGGTACAACTTGGGTAAACACGTACAATAATTTATCTCCAAAACAGGGAGTTTTGGCACACAGGACACTTGTCAGTTTTATGTTTTGACCGCACGTTATTTGACACGCTATTTTTTAAGGTTAAGTAAGTCATGAAAGCCAATGAATGGCCATCATTTAAAAATATAAATACAATAAGTAAATATGCGACGTTGCCTACTCTATGGCTTAAGTTCTTACCTACGTTTTTTTTTCCTTCTATAAATATATCTGTCAAATCGAGAAAACTTTATGATGCTTTGGACAAACCACAGAAAATGGTAAATGCATAGAAAATAAAGCGATTTGTATTGTACAATTGTACTATTTGTCGCGTTCGTTTGTGTTTACTTCTTAATAAAAAAATGTCAGGAAAAGTAAGTTAAATTTTATTTCAAACTAAATTAAAAGTATCTGTAGATGAGAATACAAACGTTTTCTTTAATGTTTCACACTTTTCAATGTCCTCGAATTTCTTTTAAAGTTATTTAATTATGTTCGACTGTCACAGGATTGCACACTTAGTTCACTGCTAAAGAAAGTAAATCGTGGAAACTTGAGTTTCTTCGTTAATTTATTCAATTGATAATGTTCTTCGTGTATTATTTTCTCTCTTGAAGATTTTATAGTGAACTACATTGTTTTAAATTAAGTGTGTCACTATTTACTTGAAAATTCACCACAATATGTAAATGAAAAATATTATTTCTGGTAAATAGAATGTGATTTCATCATATCGTCAGATTTTAATACTTTTGATCTTAAATGTGTATCATCTCTTGTGCATTATAATAGTTTGAACAGTTTGCATGCCTATTGAATGAGTGTTTTTATAACATTTGTTTTTGAATAAATATGGTTGGTTCAAAGATATTGTACCATTTTTTAAGGAAGTCAACCTCAAAAACTATAGCCATGGGAAAGCTCTAACAGCTATCATAATATAAATATTATATTCCCCTTTATCTTCAATGCTCTATATTTTTTAATATTACTCTGAATACAATTGTTATTTTAATAACTTAATTAAGTACTTACAGCAAATAGGTAATACACAGTTTACAGGAGACAATTAAATTTAATGAATATCTTACAACTTGTTAAACTATCTGATCATCTTCAATGTTATATGATAGAACACATTTATTTGTCGGAAATTATGTAAAATAATGCAATTCAATGTATGATTGTGAAAGATTCATAGTCAACTCTTTTGACCTATACTTAGTTTTTTTTCCGAACTTAAAAAAAAGTATGTTTTCAGCTTGTTCCTTAAAGACTATTCCATATTATGAAACAACTTAAAATTAACATTCCCAAAATTGTGACTTGGAAGTGTTCTTACTTATTTGCAATCAATTTATATTTACCTCTCTGGACTTTTTTCTTGCCTAGCTTCTTTTGTTTTTTCAAGAAGTTAAATTTTGAATTCAGAAACAAATGACTGCAGAACTTTATTTTAAATTATGTATGGCTGTTGCAGATGCATTGTCGCGACCACAAAGCAGCGGGATGGGAGCGTGCCTGACTCTGCACCGAGAGAGTATGGAGTTGGAGGCGGCGCGGCGACACTCAAATGACATCGACCAGCAGCTCGGGGCCTTTGCCAAGGAACAGAGCAAAGTCATCAAGATACTTCTGCTTGGTAAACTTAAAAACTATATTTTTATACATTGTGTGACTATATATTTGTATTTTTATTAATACCCAAGGCAGATAGTATTTAGAAAAAATTATAACCTTTAAGTTCAGCAATCGGAGGGTTGAAGGAACCAAGGCGCACACCAGATACTAAGTTTGGAGAGCGTGCTTTCAGAGTATGAGTCAAATTGCCACAGTGATAAAAGACTCAACAAAATTCAAAGCGAAATTAAAACTCATCTCTTCAGAAAGTCATATCCATAAATGGAAGAATTGAAAACATAATGTGTATAACTAGGCCAGCTGGTTAGTACCTAAAATCACTTATATAATATTATTTCGTGATTTACAGAAAGTCTGAAGCTTTTCACATTCCGCGACATTGTAAATAATTGTGTTTATAAATGTTAATAATTATCGATAATTTCACATTTAAATCTTAACAGGGCTTTTCAGCTTTTTGAAGGTAATTTAAGGTAGATTTGTTTTGTTTATTTTTAAGCCTCGTCCCACTAGCCACCAGCTCCTTTAACCAGTTTCTATCCACTGAGTAATTAATTTCCTAGTAGTTAATTTGGGGTTTGACTGTTTATAATCACAAGTTTTAATGTTGTACTGAATTGCAGGCGCGGGGGAGAGCGGTAAGAGCACCCTGGTGAAGCAGATGAAGATTATCCACAGCAGCGGCTTCAGCCGGGCGGAGCGGAGTGCCTTCCGCCCTACCATGCTGGACAACCTGCTCGCCTCCATGAAGTACGTGCTGGCGGGCATGGGGCGGCTGCGCATCAATCTGCAGGACCCAGCCAATAAGGTTAGTCGACATACCAGCTCCCCGGGGGCACATCAATGACGCGGCGTCGGAAATTATTGAATGGCTGAAGAATCTCAGCATCCTTTTGTAGACACAATCAATTCTCCAACCGTACGAAAAAGAAGACTATCCCAATTGTGCGTAAGAGCCAATAATAATTTTTTTCAAATATCTAAAATATGTGTAGATTGTAGAATCTTTGTTTTCGTTTTTTTTGAAAGAAAGACAAACAATCCCTGGTTACGAATAACCTGACAATATTTTTTAAAAACTCCTACTGCCATCATAATAAGTGGAAAATTTTGCTTGTGCAATGATGGAGGACTTAGCCAGCAGAGGAATTGAACTCACGACGCCCGGATGGAAATCCGGCGTGTTTGTCCGCTCAGCTACCAACCGGTCAACATCAAAATCAACACTTCTTGAAATGGCTACATATTTGTATTGAGTAACCATATCTGAATAGCCAGGTACTTTCTTACCTTCCTCTATCCTCCCTCACCCCATTCCTTCCGAATTGTAGTGGTCTTACATAAAAATATGAATACTTATTCACATTGTATGTAATTTTCCAGAGCCACGCACAGCAGGTGTTGCTAAACCGCAGCGTGTTTGACCTGAGGTTCCGAGTGCTGCCGTCAGTAGCCGCGGCGCTACATGCGCTGTGGCGGGACCGCGGTGTGCGGCTGGCCGTAGCGCGCGGCTACGAGTATGAACTCAACGATTCTGCGCTCTAGTAAGTTTATTTCCATTTTATAATAAACGACATATTATTATGACATGTTTGATGTGAGCTCTTTCTGTGCGCAACCCATTTTAATTCCTGTCTCAGGGCTCATCAACTTCAAACACACCCCAAAACCAAAAGCCTTTACAACACTATCACACTCTCAAACGCACCTCAAACAAAGCAAAGATCTTCAAACAGGAAGCTTGTGTCAAATCAATATGGCGCTTTTTGTGATATGTGTAACGAAAATTGTATTCCAGTGTTTTTAAATATACGTCATTGCAATACGCAATATTTGGATATGTATGAAGAATTTTATAGCCTTTGCTAAATTTACGTTTTGATCCGATGTTTTGTTTGCAGTTTATTTGACAACATGGACCGGCTGCTAGATGAGAAGTATGTGCCTACACCGACTGACGTACTGAGAGCCCGAGTCCGTACCACGGGAATTCTAGAAACACATTTCAACATTGATGACGTCATAATAAGGTCGGTTAAATTCTTCAACCCTCTCCGCTCCAGTCAAATAGCGTTGTGACAGTTTTGAAAGAACTGTTTCAAAGAAGTACTTCTTTTGACAGCAGTCCCAACTTCATTCATTTTTCATTGAACAAATACTTCAATTGAAGTTGGTTAAGTTGGTACTTCCGATTGAACAATCTATGGCATCTACTTCGAACTTCAATTTTTCATTCGTTCGAAAGACTGAAATATTGCATCATCCACAGTTCAATTGTTCATTCCCTTCTTCCTTCGATTTTAGTTCGAAGAATGAATGAAGCAATGAAGTATCTTTTTAGTTATCCGTTCCCTCGCATGTACCCGTGACAGTTTCTTATGATTTCTGTGCTTGTTTTGTCTATAGGACTATATAATCTCTACCTAAAATTATGGATGGCCGTTCAACGAGAAAGTGAAATATGGGCTTATTTTAAGGAAGTTGGGGTTTACCAGGCCAAATGCAACTTTTGTTCTAAAGTTATATCCATAAAGGGAGGCAATGCCTGTAATATGAATCGTCATTTGCGCAATATTCACCCTATTGCCAAGCAAACTGTCAAACTGTGTACAGTAAGAAATATTCAAATTGTACTTCAAGCCCTGAAAAACGTTCACATCGCTCTTACAGAAACTGAAAATTTCGCAATTACTACATTTGCTTTTTGCAAATTCTCTGTAAGGCTATGCATACTTATTGTACATCATTCCTTTTAAGGCATGATACCGCCAACTCAAACATATGGGCAGCTGTCATCGAGAAACAATAGACAAGAAACTAGTAATAGACAATTCATTAATACACACATAGAAGAAAGAAAGAAGTAGTTTTTCTACACGGTATAATTTTTGTTATACAATAATGGAGGAGTGGGTTATGTGGTTGGGAGAGCTGTCCCGAATAAAACTATTAAGAAAAAACGTGACTATTATTTGGTACATTTATCGCTAGCAACCCCCCCCCGACGAGAAATGCTGTGATTAATATGTTACTTCAATTGAAGGGTTCATCGTGAAAGGTTCATTTTGAAGAAGTATCAATTCGTGAAGCATTCACAAATCTGTGAAGCTTTTCCCATCGCTACAGTCAAATAACACCACAGCAAAATGTCTAAAGATTGGATATGGCAATGATTGCTACTTTAATTCCATTTTCGTAGCAGTGACAAATGAAAAGAGTGAAAAGTAAAATAATGTAGCGCGTCATTAACTTGCCGACGCAATGTGTTGATTTAAGTGATTTTGAAAGTTCATGAGTATTATATTAAATAGTATTATTTCAGTGTAAATTTAAAATGGTTTTTTTTATGTGTTTTTCTTTCTTTCAGTGTTTATGACGTGGGTGGACAGAGATCTCAGAGGAGAAAATGGATTTATTGTTTCGACGATGTTAAAGCTGTGCTATTTGTGGTGTCACTCAGTGCTTATGATATGACTCTTGTTGTAAGTTATCTTTTCTCTTGTTTAAATTAACTTCAATCTCTATCTAATATGTATATTCCAATATTATTTATCATTCTTACTGCGATTCTGCAACCTAAAGTATTATTATGACATAAATTAGTTTGAAATCTCAACTAATATTTGATTTTTTTTTTGTCTGTTACAGGAGGACCCGACAGTCAACAGAATGCAAGAAAGCCTCAATTTATTTTCTCAGATAATCAATAACCGGTTCTTCCGTGAAGCTTCTTTCGTGCTCTTCTTCAATAAACTGGATTTGTTTAGAGACAAGATCCTTCACTCTGGACGACACCTTAGAAATTATTTTCCACATTACAAAGGTATGTATTAGCTGAAGTGATGGCAATAATTTATTTACACACATATTAGAAAATTGCTTGGTTTAACTATATGCATTTTTTTCTTGTTTAATATGTTTCCTGCATAAGGTGTTTGAAAATATTATGGTCCCCCAAAAAATTATTTTCCTTTTAATTAGTTTATCGCACAAAAACTGACTACCTTGTCATCTGATACCGGTATCCTTTTATATTTTCTAAGTTTAGCATACCCAATTGGATTATCACCAATTCGTCCCCTGGCAATGCGGGTATCTTTTAGTGCTTTCTAGCTCTAAATGAGTCCAATAAAATAAAATGCAATACGTAAAACAAGTAATTAAAAAAGAAGTTTATTTCTCAAATGCACCAAGGTGAAGAAACATAAAATTCACAGGTTGTCAAGACTAAGTACTACATTATGATAAAAGTTAAAACCCTCTGAAGTTTTAATTAGGTTATATTGTAATTTATGAATTTAATTTTGCGCAGTATTCAATTTTTTATTTGAACTTACCAGGTCCAGACCGAGGCGTGGACAGCGCAGCACTGTTCATCCAGGCGGAGTTCTCCCTGCGCAACAAGAACGAGAACAAGCTGGTATTCCCACATTTCACAACGGCCACGGACACCTCCAACATCCAGGGCGTCTTCCAGGTGGTCATGGACATGGTCATGGCTGACAACATGGGACAAGTTACACTCTTGTAAATGTCCTACTACGATACTGTATATTTCCATTTTAGAAACTGTACATTTCCATTTTTAAATTGTTTATTCGTTGAGGTAGAATTCCATACGCAGTATTGTGTTTAAAAAGCATTTTCCACCAATGGTTTTTTTAGATTGGTTCGGTTTCAGCCTGTTATGGGCAGCTTAAGACCGGTATCTGGTCGGGTCTAAAATAAATAAGTGGAACAATGTTTAAATACGGTTTTCAAAAAACTCCACGGAGAGCGGCATGAGCGAGCTCCACTGACAAATTGAAATTCATAAAATTGATATGGATTAAAATAATTTCTTTGGACTTTGTTCCACAGTGGTAGGAAATCTCAGTATCGTGTGAGAGACCATTATTCTTCCCCCCCTCTTCCCTTCCCCCGTTTCCTTCCATCTCACAACATTCCCCAATTCAGGATGCCATGGTCCCCAAAATTGTTCATTCATAAAAATATGTTTTTTTTTTTAAATATATATTATCAGTAGACTGTATAAATCAAGCTTGAAACAAAAGAAAAATTGCTCCTAGGTTTATTCCGTACCGGAAAAACCTTTTTCAATCTCAAACACCAAAATTTATAAATATGTATTAAAATCTTAGCAGAACTTAATGATTACGAAAATTAAGATTTGACTTACTATTACACTATTTAAAATTATAGACAGTCGTAAATAATACCTATTTAGAAATCTCATGTGCAGATTACACTGAAAATATTTACTTAAAATCATTTTTCTCAAAAATTAGGGGCTATTTATTAAGTATGTCGCATCTTGCATTGTTTTTTTTTATTATTAATGGCACTATATTGATATCAATGTGCAGCTGATATATTTCTTTTAATTGCCGACTTGTCAGTTCAATGGCGCATTGCACTACGGCTTTCATAAGTGATTAATTACTATTATATTACTTTAATATTTTAAAGCCAAGTAAATCTTTTCTCTGATTATTTTCTTCTCGTCTCTTCATAAATTGTAATCAGGGTCTTGAGCAGACCAATTCATTGCTCCTCTCCAGTTCAAAAATACTTGCTTCACCTCTGCTTTGTGCTCAAAATAAATTTTAAAAATCTTTTAAAAGTTGTGCTTTATAAATAATTGTCATAATTTATTCAGCAAAACTGAGTCGCAATTGTATTCTCTCATTTAATATAAATGTTTTGAAAAATCTGTAAAACAATCTGGAGCGGTGAAGCAGTATTCTGTGCTTCGTTCCAGTTCTGGGCAAAAAACCATTGCTCCTGAATTAAATCCAGGGTGGATTATTTCCTTTGTCTATGAGATCACCAGTATAAACCAGGGAACATAATCGGATGTTATTTTTATACTACAGTTTATGTGTATTGTGACATTGCAAGAGTAATTTTTTAAATATTTTTATGAGGAACATTAATATTTTAGTAGAAAAGTATAGATTATGCACCATTTTCATTGGCTGCTACCTTCGGGGTCCTTTCACTTTTTAAATGTGATTTTTGTATTCTTTAGTATTAAAATATTATTTGCTGTATTATACATACAAACAATTTGTCTCCCAAAAAGTAGACTGGGTGCATCAAAGTTCTCGAGAGTAAAAAACAGGAATGTTACAAATAGCGATATTTCGGAATCTACTTTTTATTAAATATTATTATTCAATACATTCATTTATGTAAAATGAGAGTAACGTGATTTCTTTTGAATGGTGATTAATATTTGTAAACATTTTCAAGTGCTACTTGAAATGGAATATGTATGTCGGTCTGCTTTTCTAGAGACGATTTTATTTGTAGTCTACGCTTAAAAACCTATACTTATTCCGTCTTACTTATAAGTGCAGTGTAAATATTATGCGGCGAATAAGGTAGGAAGTGCAAAACTTATCTTATAATTACTGAGAAGGTATAGTTAAACTAGGCCTTATGGCCGGTTTAACTGTACCAGCGCTAAACCGGCGCGTAAGAATCTATAAGTAAGACGGTCAAAAATTATTCTATTTAAGTGAGGAAAGCTTTTTAAAAGCATATTTTAGCTAAGTATGACTTGAAAATCATTCCTTCCTATTGATATATAGTAGGTTTCTTTATTTAGGCATTAACAGGTTTGCTGCCACTAAATTTTGAGATGATTTAGTACAAATTTGTATAATTATTATTATGTAGTAAGAGAATCTATTTTCTTTTTTAAATGATTGATAAATACACACATATTTTATAGAAATTTGAAAACTAATAATAGTAATCTCTTCAAATTAAAAAAAAAAGATGATTGAAACAGTTATTTGATTTAACTTCATTGAAAACATCAATGTTTTATCCCACCGGAACTTAATTTAATATTTTATTTTTAATTCTTCCTTGTGTCAAAACTATTCGTTCAGTACAAAATGTGTAAAGGTGATTTTTTAAATATTTATATGGATACAATTGTTTCCTTCATAACAATCTTCCAATTAATACTTGACTCGATAAAATAATATTTTATGAATGTTATTACATTTCTTTATATATTTATTATTCAGAGTACTTTATCAACTTAATACTTGTGCAGATCTCTTATGCAAATAAGTTTTTGATCTTTTACATAATACAGGATGGGGGCTGATGTACGCAATCAGTAAGAAATAACAAATCTTGTTAATTTGGCCACAATTGTCCGCAAATACTATAATATATGATCTCAATTGTTCATAGGGCAGTACCAAATATTTTATGATTGTATTTGAAAATTGATTCTATGATCTGTTTAGAAATGTAAAGAGTATTCTGTTTTAAGGACAAGTATAAACTTAAATTAAAATACCTGTGATAAAGAGGTCTTATATTAAATTTAGATTTGAAAATAATGTTGTATTTGTTGCAAGATATGTAATATAGATTGATCAGAAGGTCTTATATTAACTTTACATTTGAAAATATGTTGTATTTGTTTCAAGATATATAATAAAGATTGATCAGAAATATTTGCTTTTTAATATGTAGAAAGTTTTTAAATAAATAAGATGTGATATTTTCCAATTTCTTTATTCCATTGCTTCCATACTTTAGTACAAGAAAGTCTAGTGACCTGAAAACAAATATTGACCCGTGTGTTTGTTCTCAATAATTTCAACAATATTTTTAATTTTTTTCAGTTCAGCGCAAATTAAATATTTTAATTAATTTGTTGTTATTTTGGTATCAATGCTTGCAGGCACCCTTCATACACCTATCATGGCCTATTCTAAAAGTATGTCTAACTCTTCCTAACAGTATATTATAGTACAATTTAATTTATAAAAATAAAGTATTTTAGAAATAACAATATGACACATTTAATATCTAATAGTACAATTTCATTTGTAAAAACAATTTTTTTAATAACCACAGTATAATTAGTAATGGAGTATTTATATTTTTATTTCTCTATTTTATCTCTTACAAGATTCACTGGTCATAGAAAAATAGTTTTAATAGTGAATTACTCGTAATTCTGTATATAATCGATTGTCATAGGTCAATCTACACATTTCATAGACCTTCTATTTATATTTGGAATTTTCTAACAATAAAACAATTCAACAAGTATGTAAAATAAATATATGAAAAATCTATAAAAGTAAATGTATAACAATAAAAACACAGACTGCTGTACTATTGTGGCAAAACATTAAAAATATCCGACTTTAATAAATACATAATATTATGTCAACTCAATTTCATTTTTTATCTTTTTAAGATATTTAGTGCTATCAAAATATTAGACCGCTCCCGCAACAAAACTATATGTACCGTTTTTTTGGCAGTATGTTCTGGAATATGAATCCTCAATGTTATATAAGTTCCCAGGTATCAAATGGTTCTTTGAACAAACATGCAAAGTAATAATAAATAAATGTGTCTTTGTTGTTTAGTTTATATGGTTGTTCAATGTACCTTTTGATGATCAATGTGAAAAATACAACATTGAGCATTCATATCTCGGACCTACCCAAAATCAATACTACAAGAGGGGGGGGTTTCATATACGAGTATTGTGTCCTCGGACACAACAAATTCTCATATTAGTTACCGATTAAGTCTTAATAAATCTAAAAATACTGGATGGTCGGATCTAAGTTGCGTCATTCGTCATAATTCAACTTTTGCGGTGTCATATTGGATATGTTTTTGTATGGTTCCTTGTTGAATTTCATCCTCACAGCCTGCAGGTTCTTGCTGGGTGACTCTCCAAACACACGGTGCTGGTGCTTCACAAGTGGGAACAGCTTTGTCAAAGTGTAGCCACTGACATTTTCTAATCTGTTGTGGAAAATAACAAATTTATACTAGGCCATAGCTCACGATGGAAATGGCATTGACCTAGCTCAAAATAATTGCCTTTACCTAGAAATTCCAGACAGAAAAAGCTATACAAATTTCAAAATGCCAGACCACACTGCTACTGCTTCAGAAAACAGATTTCCGGTTTATAATTAAGACAAATAAAAATAGGTCCATCGCGATAAGGTATGGGAATGTGATTTCTATAATGCTAGCACTACACAATCGTCCAACTGTTGGGAGTTGGACAGAGGGGCGTTGGCTCGAGTTCGGGGAGTTGGCCCGGGATCGCTCTGGTGGCGGTAAACAACACCACATCAAAAGAATTTGAACGAGTTCGCCCAACTAGCATTATGCTAGCACTACACAATCGTCCAACTTCGAACCCGGTTCGGAGTTGGACGATCGCGTAGTGCTAGCACAATGCTTAAAGATTATTTGAGAATTTCTATACAAGTTAAGTGTTGAGATATAATAAAAATGAATACTCACTCTCTTGGCCACATATCTTCCTCAAGTGTATGCCTTGAGAGTGCCAGCGATGATGCTGCTATTTCAGACGGCAGATATCTTGTATAGTGAACACTCTCTACTAAGCACAGTTCGCTCAGGTACTGAAATTAAATAACTATATTAATACCATGTTAATGAATTTCCTTGTAATAAATTAAATAATTCATAATGAGGATAATCACTCCTGGAAGTACAATACTAAATATTTTATGCAAATTTTCTTAATAAAATTTTAGCCTTAAATACCATGGCCATGTGAATACAGTCCTTGGAGATATGAGCACAGTGGGCCGCATACTCGTCAATGAAGGTCTGTGCCGTGGGGGTGGTGAGATCAAAGGAAAGGGCCCTCAGCATCAGTTGCTCCATCCGTAGGATTTGCTTTGTCGTATGCGTATCGTTGGTAAGGAATGCAAATTCTGCGATGTCTGGAATTTTCAATAAACATGTGAATGAGGGTGAAATTCTGTTTCTGTGTTCCTGATAGTGTATTTTATGGAATGCTCTATCTCAAAGTCGAAGTAAGTTGTTCAACTATTCATGGATTTTACGATCTAGTTTCTCAGTAATTTTGCGTATGGCATTAAAAATCAATATTAGTGACATTTATACCTGGGGGATAGACCTCTTCATACTTAGCAGCAATCATTATGGCGGCCACACCGACAAGCTGCAGTTTCGATCTTACCTAAAATGAATATAGTATTTATTCTACCTTACAGCTTCAAGTGAATAACATAATATGAAGTAAAAAAATTCTCAAATTGTCGCAAATCGATGATTAGCGCCATTATGAGTTTTTTACCGTTACCACTTCAAATAATCGCCCCCGTTAACCACCGATTGTCAGTCATTTTCAACATTTGATCAAATATGATCAGGTGTCCAGCACAACAGCATGACCGTTATGTTATCACGAAGGCCTAAATTTCCTTGCAAAAAAATGTGGAATAACGACATTTACCTAAACATAGTCGATATATATAATTATTAAGACCCAAACACTTGTCACATAAACAGGGCCTCACCTTAAGAGAATAATTATCATTTTTTTAAATATAAAAAAAAATACATGTAAAACACTTATTTTTGGTCGGTACATATATCATGTTTGAGCTAAATATGTAAGGAGGTTGGATTTTTTTTTAAATTTATAGTTAAGCTTGGTTAAAAGGTCTATTACAGTAAATTTTTGGGTTTATTATAGCTTCTTTTTTAAATTATAAAAAAACTGTAAAGGGTGTGTGTCATTCTTAAATACCATTTATTGGTAAATTATTATTTTATTTCGATTACTCGAAAAAAAAGTGTTTGATTTGAAATATTAAGTTTATTTTTATTTTTTTCTCGGTTGGAACCTTTTGGCTTTACTTCGTTTACATTCTTGAAATTTTGTGATAGCGAGCCTGTCAAGTGTAGTTTGTACGCCAAAGTGAAGGTAAATCTGGCTACGCTAAGGAGGCCACAAGGCCAAAACCGATGATGGTTAAAAAATACCCCATCACATGAATGTATCTCACCACCGACATCTTGCTGAGAAACCTGTCCACGTAGGAGACGGCCAGGTGCAGGGTCTCCGGAGAGAAGGAGTACTCGTCGCTGATGGACACGAGCCAGTCCACCAGGATGCAGCGCATGCTGTCGCTGAGCTCCGACTGCTTGGTCATGTAAAGCGGCTGCGGACGGTGGCGCCTCTCCGCCTCCAGCAAGTACCTGTGGATGTCCTGGAAATAGGTACAAATTCAATACCTCATAATTGGAAGGAAATGATTTTCTTCGGTCAAATTTACATTCTGTGTACCGAATACTAGAAAAGTTATTCATTTTATTAACAAGGGATTTTCTACTTCTTATGTCAAAATTTTGTCAAGAACTCTTTTCCACATATTCTGTCCTGAGAATATTATGTGAATAGTTAAATGCCTGATTAAGATGATGAAATTATTGTCTTCGGTCTAAATTTAAATTTGAGTAGGTACTGAAACCATTATTTGTTCCCGACTGTGATGGTTATCAGTTTCAAAGACCTAAGATATTAAAATATAGTTTTCTGTTTTTAAATTCACAATCCATTCGATTTCAGTGAGACTCTCTAACTCTTAGCCGTTCCTCTTTTAATTTCATTGGTGTGGGTATTTAAAAAAATATATCCACCTGCATTTATTCTAGAGATAAAAGTTCTGGTCAACTTCATTTTTGGTTTACTTTGACTAGGATCATAACATAGGCTTTTTTTGAATGATTGACGAATAAAAACCAGAATCATAAATTCCAAAAAACTCCGAATATTATTCACTCTCAATAAAATTGAGGGTTAACGAAAAAAGTAAGGCAAATATTGTTCTGGCTGAGGAGTCTTTGAGAATAGTTCAGTTGCAATATGGTATGATTTTTTAGAGGTGTCCCAAAAGTGAAAATAGCTATGATGGTTTCCACAAGCGTGCTCTACAAAGATCTAGTACACCCTCGAGATTTAATAAAGAGTAAAAATAAATAATTAAGATCCTTGAATGTACATGACCATTAAAACACGCCACATAAATGTTAGTTTGTAGAAAATTCATCTTCAGAAATTAAAAGTAAAAAGACCATTTCAACGACAAGAAGAGAATCCTATGGGAAAGGTAAAAGTATCATTCAAGTGAGTGGATCTTAATTCAAGTATGTAATCAAATTGATATTTTATTGGTCTCATGAGAACATTGGTTCCTGCGTTTTTCTGACATTATATAAATGTTTTTTAAATAAGCAGTAAGAATACAGGGAGTTCTTTGTAAATACATGAAGTATTAAATCAATAACAAATACGAAACTCTTTTCAGATTTTCTAGTTTCATTCATTTAGATTTTTAGTTTTATAAAATTTCAATAAATTAAATCAATAATCTCTGAACACATTATTTTTATATTTACCGTTCTATACAGTTGCTTGGTGTAAAGGCTCAGTCTGCTATCATATTGTTCAACAATTAACCTTGCTTTAGATTTAATGTTGGAGCAGTCAACAGACATAACTTCCACAGAATCATTTTCATATTTTGGTGTCTCCAATATGGTGTCCAAAACGTCCTCAGCGTATTTAGGAATATATGAGCAGGCATTGTCAAGGATTTCTTTGTCAGAATACTTTTTGCTAATAGCCACATTTTCATTTTTGCAATTGTCCGTATTGGAGTTGTCAACATTTTGGCACTGAAAATGTTACATCATTTTTTTTAATAAGTAATTCAATAATATCTAACTCGGCTTCAGCACATTTCAATCTGTTGCAGGGTGAGGGAATCCTCGATTATTTATTTATGATTTTAATTTTGTTGTAGAAGTGTATGTGTGGGGGTACAAATTGAAAAAAATGCTGCTACGTTTTGAAAACATATTTAACCTATAAAAAGGTTTGAAATTTATTTAAATCGGAATTACTTTTACTTACAGATGAAGTTTTGATATTCCATTTATCCCAGTTGGGTTGCACATTATTGTTGGTCAAGTGCCCCAAAACTCTCCTGCTTTCAAGGGATCTTCTTTCCCTGATTTTATTAACTCCGACATTGGACACCCTGTTGCCAGCTGCCATGCTCTTTTTATTTTCATCGACATTATGAAGACGATTTTCTACATCTTCGTGTATTTGGAATGAAGTCATTTTGATTGTAAAAGAGTCGAATTAAAATCACAAGAACACAAGGCAAATTTTAGACCTGGAAATTGCATTGTAACATTATTTTGGTTAATAGTAAATGTATCAGAAATATGCACGTAAAAATAAAATATTTCTCATAAATACCTTTTATGTTAATAATAAACTATTTCAAAAATATAATCTCAACGTAAAATATAAAATCAACGCTGAAAAAAGTGAAAATATGTTTGACGAATTCGATTAATTTAACGTCCAATCGCAGCGGCCGCACGAAGTGATTGAACGAATTCAAACTTTACCGCGCAACAATACTTTCGCCTTTACCAGTTGCAGTTTTTAGTTTATCTTTTAGTTAACAGGAGATATTTCGTTAGATCTGGCTGCCAGTTGCCACGAAGGATATATTTTTCGTCAGTGAAGTGGCTCGTGAATTGTGAGCGATTGTGGCTAAAACTGCGCCAACACATAAAATACGTTCGTATATCTATTATATGACGTGGAGATATATTTTACAATAGTTGAATTCGTGTTTTTGGAATAATAAATAATTTTAAACTTTCCATGGATGATTCAAACCGGATATAGTAAGTCATGTCATCAGCTATGAAAATAGGACATTTTTAAATTACTTATCTTTTTATAAAATCATTGTTTTCTAAATTCATGTATTATTTTTTAAATATTTATTTTTAAGTCGAGTCTCTTGGTGGATCGCCCAGTGTACAATTCCAGTATAGCTCATGTGCCATGAACTTCCGGTCTATGGTGAGAGCACACGCGGATTCATTAGGGTGCGATAAAAGGTGAATTAATTGTCAGTGTGGTGTTGTGAAGGGAAAACTTTTAGCAGATATATAAAAATGTCCAATAACGGGGCTCCAGATTCATGGGAAACACAAGCCGACAATGTAACTGGAGAACCGAGTTCATCAGACCCCGATGACTTATCTGCTAAATTTTCCACGTTGAATGTAAATGCGTTGGAATTTGTGCCTTCTTTCAGTGTGCCCTCTACGGATAATGACAATATGGATTCACCGACTACATCTCAACAGTCAGACACCCAATCAACGAATTCCTCCGAAAGCCCCGTAATGAATGGTTAGTCTCGTTTGTCATTGTAGATTTGACACTGCGTACTCTTCAATTATATTTGGCGCATTGTAAAAGGCAATGAACCTTCAGAGTTGCACATATGCTTCCAGATCTCGTGGACGTAAGACAGGTTTTAGTCTAGGCATGCTTTCTACATATTTAGCATATTATTTACGAACTGTCACGCAGAGCGAGGTTTCCCCCCTAGAAAGCCATAAAAGGCCCTCTGACAGTCCCTTTCATGAGATTCCATCAAATAATACCGCTCTTCTCAGTTTACGCCGAAATTCTCAGCCAGTTTCACTTTATTGCTGGCATTCATACTTTTACAATATGGTCAGTTTTTTCTGTGTGCCATGTCAGCATTTACGCTTTGGTCAAGCTTGTCTTACGTTTTATGAATATAAATATTGAATCAATTCCGAAATGCAATAAACTGGCTCTGTCTAGGAAATCTGTCAAACATTCCAACACATGCCTGCCAAATATATGAAGAGTGGGCACACATGTCTTTAGAAAGTAGCCTTACTTAGTCTGAAAAGCAAATATTTAATCTATTATCATATTTTGATAAGCCTTATCTTAGACATGATTATATTCCTTTAAACCTTATATGAATGGCTAAGTTTTTATTTTGAATTTATACAATGTACATTCTGTAATGACTAGGTCTTTGCATGTAGACAAAATAACTGATGAGGTCATATAAAATCATTTGCCATATTTTACAGACTTCACTATATTTGGATGAGCATAGTAAGTTCATCAACCTTATCATAGTGTGAAGACCCCAAAGTACAAAAAATGGATATTTGATTTGCCAATGAAACTACCAAAATCTTTGTTTTAAGACAACCTTTATGATAATCCTCTCATGAATATCATGTGTGAAAATCAATCAAAAAGGATTAAGTATAGTTATAACAGATAAATCATGAGTTTTCAACTTTGCACTGTTATTAAAATAAACTAATATTTTGTATATGTTTACAAGTTAACTCACATTAGAGAAATGAGATTTAGGCTAGGCAAAGAAAATATATGAACAACTAGAACTTGTATGCCCTGGGGGGTAATATAAACCTGTATTGATAATAATTAGACATTGGATTGTATGTCTTAACAATTTGAAAATATATAATAATAATATTTGGATGATTTGTATGGCGCCATTTTTGTGAAAAATCACCTCAAGGGCGCTGTACAGATCTTATTTTCTAGTTGATATTAATTCCTAAGCCTAAAGTGTACTATAAAAACAGGAATGCGTCTCATGAAGTTAGTACTATACAAAAATCTAATTTTGAATAAAATATAACCTGTTTCGCAAATATTGGACGATTCAGTGACAGTTAAAAGGCTAAAATATGCATTACGCATGTGCAAATTCATATAATCTAATCTCTAATTATGCAGTGCTTGAGGTTAAGATATCTTGTCACTTATGAATTCAAAATATTTTTTTACCACCTCTGTTTTTTTTCCTTATAAACAAAGGTCTGCATACACACAATGTCAAAAACGAGCTGTGAAAAAGGTAGTTGTAGCCATTTACACCTAATGACTGTTTTCATACAAGCCTTCATGCTGTCAAACTACGCACAGCTCATTCTAGATATTGTGTGTATGCAAACCTTAACTACCCTAGTTTTATCAACTTTATAATCATCCCAGCTGCTGTTTCCATCCACCTCAAGCACTGTTTATTTTACGATCCATTCATTAATGGCGCAACAGCTCACCATGGGCCCTCTAGTGGTTATCGCTACCCACCTTATCACAGTGCTTGCCCAATCATGCATAATCCTTAATCTTGGATTGCAATACTTTCTGTTGGAGAGCAAAAAAAAAAAGGCGACACACTTGTGCATCTTTATGTTCTTAACCTTATCTTTGCCAAGCACACCTATGCATGCATGTAGAATCTGCGTCATGTACATCTATATATCGGTGGGTTAGTGCAAACATCTGTTTGTTGTAATTTCATATAAATACCATTGCCAGATTCATAACACAAGATGATTTATTTAGTATATAAACGATTCATGTGAAATTTACACAACTTAATTTATCAATAAGAAACTTCCTTATATTAAAGTTTTCACATTACACTATGCAATCGGTATATGGAAACATACTTCTATAGAGAAGCATACAACAACTGAAATAGCTCGTCAAAGGACTATAGACTATGTTAAAAAGAACTTGGCAAGGTTTGGGTTAATAGGTTAAACTATGCAAATGCCAACTTTATATTGCTAATATTTGTGTGCCGTGCAGGTGTAGACGTGGCAGCATGTCCCCGAGCGGAGGAGCCCCCTCCGGCCCCCGGGGGTGGCGGGGGCATCTCTCCCACGGTGGACAGCTGGGATGCGGAGGCAGAAGACGCCCTGCTGACGCCCGAGCAGGAAGATCCCGATGATGATGAAGACGGAGAGGTGAGACCCCCATCATTGCTTATTATGGCAAAATGCCACCTCAATAGGCACAACAGCTTAAGTCATCCAAAAGATGACTTTGCTCTTGTTCACTCCCTGCAACTTAAATACTGCCTTTACAATAATATGTTATAATTTTGAAAATGATAAGCTTTCCCAACATAACCCAGGTAACCGAGAAGCTTGTAAAGAACGGTGAAGAAAAAAAATCTTATCTTTCACAATCATAAATTTGACTCCCAATAAGCCTTACCGACTTGTACTATTGGTATAAACTTCTGTTACGCCCGCTAAATCCCAGAGTGGGGATTGAACTATGATCACAGCATTGCAATCAAGAGCACACCCCTGCTGTTATATGTCCACATTTATAATTGAATAGTAATGCTTTTTTTTTGCGTTATATGAATATTAAAACTGTAAACAGTTCTTAAACACTACTGGATAAAACATTCACTACTCAAAAACTGAAGAAAGAATTGTTCTGAAGAGTTGAAATGAGTATTGAAATATTGTAACAAGAATACACAATATCAAATACAAGTTTAAAGTAAACCTTTTTTGGTAAATGTTTATAACCTGTACATTGTATGACTGTCTGTATTCTAGATTTGGATTACCTTTCCCAAATAAATTACAATGTCTTTTTGGTGTTTCAGGAGGAAGATGAAGTAGAAGAAATGAGAAAAGTCATAAAAAAGAAGCCTCCAAGAATCGAAGACACCCGAAGCAAGAAGGAGCACATTAATGTAGTATTTATAGGTCATGTAGGTTAGTATTATCACTTTATTTAACAGTCTAATAATAAAACCACATATCTCATTGATGTTTTCTTTCAAAATGATTCATTGCAATAATAAAATCTTTTTGTTTGAAACCAACAAATAGCATTAAATCTTGTTATTGTATGTATTTAAAAAAATTAACTGTCTTCAACTTCTCTAATCAACTGTTTCATTAATATTTTATTAATTCACAGATTATTAGTTATTTTTAGCATGAATTATATGCATTTGTTTATTTAGTATTAACATATCTCAATTTCCAGAAATATGAAGAAAAAATAGTTAAATTCTTACTTCCAAAACATATTTGTTTAAAATAAATCAATTATAATGTAATATTATTAATATTAAGTTCTACTAGTTGTAGTTTTTGATTTTAGCTATGGCTATTTCGACGTTCAAGGCCACTATCAATCTACCGCAAGGCGCCACATGGAAACAACTCATTTATACGATTATAATTTACTGTTTAGTTACTAATTTCGGTAATAACTGAATTATCTTGAAATTCTAATTCTGTGAGGTATTTAACTTTAAAATCTGTTTCCTCCCACCAAGTCAATTACCCCACACAATAAGAATTTCAAGATAATTTGGTTTTTACCAAAATTAGTGATTAAGCAGTGAACTAAAATCAGCGCCCTTGAGGTGATTTTTCACAATAACGGCGCTATACAAATTATCCAAATATTATTATTATATAAATAAGTCATTTTCGTGTGGCCTAACCACAGACAATGGCCTTGAACGCCAAAACAGCTGTCACTGAAAATAAAAATTTTAATGGTGTTCTACAAATCTTACACAAAAACCATGAATACAAATATCTGCATTATTTGATCAATATTAAAGCAAAGCATTTTGATAACACTTTCAGATGCGGGAAAGTCAACAATTGGAGGTCAAATCATGTCCTTGACAGGAATGGTTGACAAAAGAACACTAGAAAAATATGAAAGGGAAGCGAGAGAGAAATCGCGAGAATCTTGGTACCTCTCATGGGCATTAGACACAAATCAAGAAGGTAATTATTTTTATTCATTTCCAAGGGTTTTAAGGTAGAAAGTTATTTGAAGGGAGACCTACACTTAACTCGAACGTAAAGTTCTTTTTTCAAATTTGCCCACAAAGAAAGTTGTGTAATAGGTATAACAATTTGTATTTCAAAGGACATTGAAGCTAACTTTAATCCGATGTAATGTACAAGCTCCTTTTTCAAATTTGCCTCCAAAGGAAGCCATGTCACATACCATGTGTTTAATGTAACGTGGCTTTCCTTGTGAGCAAATTTGAAAAAAAAACAAAACTGAGACACTCTTTATATTATTGTGTTAATAGAGTGACAACTTTTTCTTGATTGAAATGTATAAAATAATAAAAGTGTTATCAATAAATGGTCCATTAGATTCCTCATATTGTACAAATGACCACTGCCTTAGGGTGCACAGGCTCCCTAATTTACCGTTGCTGCCAATAGTAATGATTGTGCATTTCTAATTTCAGAAAGGGACAAAGGAAAGACGGTAGAAGTAGGAAGAGCGTATTTTGAGACTGAAAAGAAACACTTCACAATATTAGATGCACCCGGCCATAAAAGTTTTGTACCAAATATGATTGGTGGAGCTGCCCAGGCAGATTTAGCAGTTTTGGTAAGATTATATTGATATTATTTGCACTTGGGATTCACCCAGAACTAAACTAAAAATCCCTATGAATACTAAATCGAAGCCATGGACCCGAGATACTAAATTGGCTCAGTGAACTCAACTATCGTAACAAGATAATAATTCCAAATATTCTCCCCCGTTATTATCATCATCAAAGTGCATCCATTTGTCAAAACAACTGCAATGCTTTCTTTAGTACAGTTTAAAAAATGGAAACATTCAAATAAGAAAAGAATCCACCTGTCACAACTGCTTTGCTTTTGTTTAGTACACTTTAAAAATAGAGCATATTCAAATATGCATACTCAAAACAGTCACCTTGATTTTGTTTAGTACACTTTCTCTCAAAATGGAAAAAAAAAATATGAAGAGAGACCACCTGTCAAAATATCCACTTTATTTTTGTTTAGTACACTTTAAAAACTTTCCTAATTTCATCTTTCCAGTGTTTATTTTATTTTTTTAGAAAGTATTCAAGACCACCGCTTTGTTTGAAGATTTAAAAAAAATGATACTCAATTTTATTTTTATGTCTAGGTAATATCAGCACGTAAAGGAGAATTCGAAACAGGATTTGACCGCGGAGGCCAGACAAGAGAGCACGCTATGTTGGCAAAAACGGCCGGCGTCAAACATCTCATTGTATTAGTAAACAAAATGGACGATGCTACTGTTAATTGGGACGAAGGAAGGTAACCATCAAGTGCTTGTACATATTAGATGTTAGAAAATGTTTATATTTTTGATTTGTGTATCATGAATCACTCAATATGTTATAGGAAAACATTTCAGTTACCTTTGTATAAATAATCCTGAATTTGCAGACCGCTAGTATAACACAATTCACTACTTAATCTCTATGATTGACTTTTGACTTGTAATAACAATAATTGTTAGTATTAATATGCTAGGTAGAGAAACTCAGTAATTCTGGGTCCTTGAATGTAAGTTAGATCAAAGACTCGTAAAATTGTGATTTTTACTTTATAATAATAATGACAGTGAATTTATATAGCGCAGTTTTGTGATGGTTCACCGCAAGTGCGCTTTACACTAAATTATCTAACCTAATACAATAACTAGAAAATAAAAACTTCAATCAGTCATTGTTGTTTTAAGCTTTATTCTAAAATTTGATCTCTACTTCCAGGTATAACGAATGCAAAGACAAAATCCTCCCCTACCTCAAGAAATTAGGCTTCAACCCCACCAAGGACCTGAACTTCCTGCCGTGCTCGGGCCAGGCGGGCCAGGGCATCCTTGAGCAGATCGAGGAGTCGGTGTGCCCCTGGTACCGGGGCCCCGCCTTCATCGAGTTCATCGACAACATGCCCTCTCTCAACCGCAAGATGGATGGCCCCTTCATCATGCCCGTGGTGGACAAGTACAAGGACATGGGCACGGTGCTCATGGGCAAGGTGGAGGCCGGCAGCTCTCGCAAGGGGCAGCTCCTGCTGCTCATGCCCAACAGGGTGCGTACACGTACCTTCCTACATTACCATACATTAGTTATGCTAGACAACCAACAATGCTCCTGCTAAGTTGCAAGATTAACAAATTCCAATGTTTCAGTTGTGCCGCTATTGTATAACCTTCACATATCGTCGCCCACAACATATCTCATATTTAGCAACTTTCCAGAAGACCCAAAAATCTTTTTTGTTTTTCCCAAATTCTTATACATTTTATTACATGTTTCGCTTATAGGTTTAAAAGACAAAACGAGGCTATGAAATATCAGATGTGCCGGTTTGCGACAAACACAAAGGATGAATATTAAATCATTTTGGTATTTAACTCATTTTTGAGGTTTTCTGAGATATGCCTGTTTGTGTTGTGGGCGACAATATGGTTCATGCGTGGAAACTTTTCACGCACAAGTTTATTTTTTCACTCCCTTGAAAGCTTACCTTTTATTTTAATGATTCAGTATGACTTTCCCGCATGAGAGACTTTTGTTCAGTCTCTTAAACCTTATAAGATACTCTTAAAACCACTTGATTTATCCCTCATAATTTTTAATTTTTTTACCTTTCCGCATAATTGTGAAATTATGTCCGTTTGTACTCATGTGCAGTGTTCAATTTGAATTAGCTTAACTACTGTAATACTAATACATATATGCACATTTAGTGTGGTATTACAATTTGGGCTACATCATAACTAATTTATGTATGTATATATTATTTACTGACATTTAATTTTTGTTATTTTCCAGACACAAGTCACCGTGGACCAGTTATGGTCAGATGACGAAGAAGTCACCTCCATTGGCCCAGGAGAGAATGTAAAGATCAAGTTAAAAGGCATTGAAGAAGAGGACGTGTCTCCCGGCTTCGTTCTGTGCGACGCAGCCAACCCTATTACTACCGGCAGAGTAAGTATATATTGTATTTAGATTTCATCAGCTTGTCAAATTCATTAATCATTCTCTTCTATTTCCCTGCTGCTGTCAGTGGGATTGATCGACACTATCTTTATAGTGTCATTTTTGTGAAACATCACCCCAAGAGCGCTTTAAAAGATTAGAAGATAACTTAAAATCATACTTAACAACAACACTTAGACATTCTATTTAGATTAATCGAGACTAAGTTCCGGTTTACAAAAAGCTTTCCAATGTTCATATTCTAAGAGATATTAATAGAAAAAGAGGTCAGGAACATAATAATATTATTTCATGAATCTGTGTGTGTGTGTTGCAGGTGTTTGACGCGCAAGTGGTTATTTTAGAGCACAAGTCTATAATCTGCGCCGGATACTCAGCCGTCATGCACATCCATTGTGCAGCCGAAGAAGTCACAGTAAAAGTAAGCACTCGAGCATTGAGCAAGTACAATATAACGATAATACCATGTGTGAACATGACTAATGATTGTGAACTTTCCGTTGCAGGCCTTAATATGTCTGGTAGACAAGAAGACAGGAGATAAATCTAAAACAAGGCCGAGGTTCGTCAAGCAAGACCAAGTAGCCATCATGAGGATAGAATGCTCCGGCGTCATATGTTTGGAGCAGTTCAAAGTTTTCCAACAAATGGGTAGATTTACATTAAGGGATGAAAATAAAACAATCGCAATTGGAAAAGTTCTGAAAGTGATTGAATAAGAAGTCTTTCTAAGCTTAGACTAGTTAGCTAGGCTAGATCTTCTTAATACATTTCTACGAGTAACGACATACACATAATATATTATTCAAATATATATACATAATAATATAAGGGATTGGATGGATGGATGGATTGATTGATTGTCGCGTAAGAAGTATCAGTCATACTTCACCCCTACTGAGATCAGCCGCAGTAGCCGTGACAAGACAGCGGCCCAATTGCCCCACACCAATGGCTATTTTTATATAAAAGGAATATCTCGACTAAACAAACTACCTGTCCATTAAGTTAACTGTATCTGCGTAGTAGCCAGGACGAACAACGGACATTCTACTGTTTACTCGCCACTTTATTTGTCTCACTTTCCTAACTATTTTTTTATTTATAAATATTGAAGCTAGATCGCGTCTGCTTTTTTTATTATGGGATTATAAATTTTAAAATGTTAATGCTATTTATATAGGAATCATTATGACTGAGACCAGAGAGCTTGTTAACTGATTATTGCTGATGTTTAAACCGTGTTTCTGCCGCAATTGGGTTCATGTTATGCTCCAAACAGGTACTTTATTTTTCCTGGCTAAATCTAGCTAATTATCATTTTTTACGCAGTTTACTACATTTTACATACGGAAATTTATGATATTTTCCAATTTTTGTACATTTTGCTGTCAATTTTTTTTATTTGTATAAGATAAAGATAATTTCCGTGTGAATGAGATTTGTTAATCAAATAATGAATTAAAAGTATATAATTTGTTTTATTATTGTATAAAGTATGAGATATTGTTTTACCCCAAGTTGCAGCAGTTTCTTGTTCACCATCCACTTCCGGAGCCTCTATCCTCTACACCTAACTAACTAGACAAATAAGACGAGACGAGATCCCTATTATGTTTTCTGCTTGGGCTTTGATAATGAAAGCAATAAAATTGATGTATAATTGATATTATGAGAGTTTTATACATGAGAATATTATAGAGACATTGGTCCTACGCCGGTTTTCTGCCGCTTGTTCTTTATTTTTACATCAATTTTTAGCGCTAAAATGTTTGTGCCTTACCATAGTTGAATGAACAATAGTAAACCAAGCAATTTAATAATTTTTATAAAGATTCCCACAGCCTGTAGTATTTATTTTACTTCTTATTGTAAATGTACAAATTTTATATTTCAGTGAAGAGGGCACTGATGTGTAGTTTTATTGGAGTGCTGTATGGCGAGTTTCATTATCAAACACCAAGATAAAATCACTTTACAGATTATTGCAATTTCTCCATTGTTTATTGTCTGCCTTTGTAATAAAAGCAAATGTCCCGATATGAAATTTCACACCTTGGTTTTACTTAACTCCCTGTCCATCCTAATTCCCCGAGCCATCGCACCTCATGGTTACCTCATTGCAAAAGTCAAATTTGTCAGGGAGCAAGGAGTGTGTGGCACTCTCACTCTACACCTATACTCAAGTGGAGGAGTAATGAATAATAATAATATTTGGATGATTTGTATAGCGCCGTTTTTGTGAAAAATCACCTCAAGGGCGCTGTAGAATGAAGGTAGTAATCTAAATAATTAATTTTTCCAATTATCAGTAGTAAAAAAATCAAACATTTTAATAGTTCCAAAGAATTGTTTTGATGCAATACGACCTGCTTTAAAATTGTGGTGGCTAGTAATTTTTGTGTCACATTTGTGAATCTGTTAATTTTTCTCCTATTTGTAATTTATTTAATTTAAATACATGCTAAAAACGTTCCTACTTTCCAAATGATTTTACTAGGTACTGTTGCTTTTAGCAGTGTTCAAAGTAACACAGTATCTGAAAATCTCCAACAGTTCCCAAATGTTTTTTAGTCAAAAATATTATAGATGTAAGTATAAGCCTCAGAGCACGCTCCCTGCCTACAAAACAAGTGTAACTACAACTTCAGGGTTAGCACCAGTGGTCACTAATGTCAAGTGTTATTTTGTAGACCCCTCTCCCTTACTGAATTTTAAACAAAAGATATGACCTTTCATCGATGAGCTTGCTAGCTTATTTGTTTTTTTTTAATTTTGATTCCACGGGAAATCGTATTTTCTCTATTGGAAAATATACTTGATTGCTTACCAGTAGCGTTGTGACCGCTGCGAAAAAACTACTTCTTTTGGCAGCAGTTCCTACTTCCTTCATTGTTCATTGAACAAATACTTCAATTGAAGTTGGTAGTTCATTTTAGCGTTGTGACTGCTCCGTGTGAACTATTTCATTTTGCGGCAGTTCAAACTTCATTTCATTTCATTGAACAAATACTTAAATCTCTACCGACTAGTACTTTGTTTTGGTGAGAAACCAGTTCCAGTTCTTTTCATTTTCAAATCTCTACCGACTAGTACTTTTGTTTTGGCGAGGAACTTTTGTCGATTTGCTAGTACTTTACGAAAAAATATCAAGGAACCGGTTCCAAAAAGAACTGAACAAATAACCGGATAAATTCAAATCTCTTTTTTACAAGTTCGACTTCAATTGAAGTGTTCACTGCGAAGGGTTCATTTTAAAGAACTAGCAATTCGTGAAGCATTCACAAAACATTGAAGTTTTTCCCAACGCTACTTAGCAGGTCTGGGAATGCCGCTTGATACAAATCCCGCCCAAGAATCAAATCACAGCAGTGATGCTTTAAAAATGCTTACTGTTGGTTGTTAATTATCTTTTAATAAAGTTTTGTTTTCCGGATAATTTTTTGGATTCATCATTATTTCTGAGATTGAAGGTTCATTAAAATAATAACACTATGGAATAAGAATATTTTATATGTAAAATGAAAAGTTGTGATTACTGCACACATTGTCATAGTCCCGTCTCCTCATCGCATACCTCATTAATAATGCTTTGCAATAACTTAACTACAAGTAATAAGGATTAGCTTACATTAAACACAGGAAAATATACATGAATTCAAAAATATTATATTATAATGGTGTTTCAACAAACATCATAATGCAAAACATTTAATTTTATTGCAAGAAAGTAAATAAAATAAAAATATACACAAATTTTACATAATTTATTATAAACATTAGAAACTAAGTAAATTTCGTTTTTGATTCTTACATTCTTCGTCTCGGAATAAAGCTCTGTATAAACTTACATTCAGAGATCCAGCGGTAAGTTTATAAGAATTCTAATTCCAAAATATCACCTTATAAAATCCAAAAGTTGAAAACTGTGGTCCATGATCATAATCAGTGCTAAACCACTGGCAATAAATTCAATGTACACTCACAAAATATGCATTAAATTTATCAGACAATATAATTGTTTGGCAAAGGAGCGATAAGTACAAATAAATTTCTTTTCAATGTGAGGTCAGTCAGATATCTTGATTGTTTCATTTTTGGAAATATTTTGATTCATTTGATCATTTTCAAATTCGACAAAATCATCAAACAGACTCGGCCAGGCCTCTGTGTCGTCATAGCTGCTCAAGTCCTCGCCCACCGTATCACAGAAGTTGAGGAACATGTGCCAAGTGTCCTTGGGAATACCTCGCACGTGCGGGTGCTGTTCTAGGTAGCGCAGCCAGCGGCTCAGGATGGGCGGCTCGCAGATGGTGAACACCAGCTTCCATAGCACAATGGCTACCTCGGCCGGCAGGATGCGCTGCCCCGTACACACGTCCAAGCCAAACTTGAATGTGAATCGGTACAAATCTTTATATAATTCATTATCTCCTTCAAGTTCCCACACAATCTCGGGTAGTCTCGTCTGTATCCCTTTGATAGAATCCACTTTCATAAGTTTTAGACCCTGGGCAAACTCATTTCTACTGAAGCGACACATTTGTTCGGCGTTAAGTTTCCACGCTAACACTAATACTTTGAATTCGTCAGGACATAGTTGTAAATCTTGACACAGGCGTTCAATTCCTTCGGAGAGGATAGAATCGTCGTTGGGATCCTTGTAGTGTTCAAAGAGGGTCATGACCCGGGCGTCGGGAGAGCGGGACTCCCCGGAGCCAATGGTGGAGACAGATCGGGGCAGCGGGAGTTTGTGATAGAAGCTCTTTTGAGACTTCTCAATGACGATCTGTGATCGGTGAGCAGTCTGAGTAGTGCTCACGGTCTCCCCCAGCATGGGAGAGACCAGGTTGTTGGCATTACCCTGTAAACTCTGCACTGGTAAGTGGCCAGAATATGGGACGAGGCCGACCTTTTTATTTCCATTAGAGTGAGTCTCCACACTCGTTAGCAGGGGCTGAAGGGTTCCTTGGTGCGGGAGCGGGTACTCTGAGACAGCTTTCCCTGGTACTTGGTAAGAGCGCTGTAGGTCTGTCATTTCTGGAATCATTATACACATTCTGCTCTTATTTATACAAGGATAATAAAGCACATCTTATAGATGTTGAGATAAAGGGGTGTGAGTAAAGGAACCCAAAAGATAAGTAACCCAGTCTTCCAGGAATCTACAGTGACTTGTTGTACCTAATACATTTTTGAAAAAGGGTAAAGGCAGTGCTCAGCAGAAGTAAAAACTGCTCTCCCAAATCGCCATGCTGAAACTCCTATGATTGCATTGCATGAAAGGAGCAGTGCAGTATTTCTAGTGATAGGGCAGGGCAGAAGACACAAGATGTAAGGGAATAGTATGTGTGCAGTGTTTACCATCCTTTTCTGCAGAAGTAGGCTGGAGGGAAGGAGCAGTGACAGAGGCAGCAGACGGTGTGTTAAAGCAGCTAAAGCAGTGGCCCATTGGATAATCTCTCTTCGATCCGCCCGCCCTTTGTTTCTACGCTAATATTTTGTGAGCATTCAAGGATTAAATGCTTCTTCCTGTATTTATAAATTCCATCTATGGCCTCTAAATGAAATTCCTCCAACAATCTTGGTTTCCACCTGTCATAATATTTTTTTATGGCGCTCTTGTTCTTTGTTTGACTAGAATTATCTAAAGTATCTACATTCAGAACGTTTATTTTCATTAAGATATCAGTCTTACGAGCCCCTGGAAACAAAAAGAACGTCCGATTATGGAAAGCAATACACATTATGCTAACAAAGCTTTGTAATATCTTTGAAATCAATTTCACGTACGTTTATATTTGGGAAAATACGTATTTTACACTAGTTTCAGGAAACATAAAATCAGTGAACCCACCTCTCAAGCTCGAATTACATCTTTTATAAAATGTTATTAGAAATGCTGGTGGTCGTAAACATGTTCGACTTTGTTTTCCGTGATTATTTATTTAGTCTACCAAGTTCGAGGATATTTAAAGTAAACATTGAACTGTCAAATTTTATACATATTATCATGTAGAAAACCAAAAACAATTATATAAACTGAAGGTAAACTGTAAAATATTTTTTTTATTTTACATTAGTTGACAGAAGACAGAACACAGTCACAGAAGTGCCTAACTGCCAAGACAGAAGACAGATATCATCTTCATCTATGGTAAAATATTTTGTTCTTCCCAAAACGAGTTGCTATAACTATTTATAGTCAGCTAAATGTGACACAAATATATCCTTTATGGATATGTCCTTAAGGATTGTTTTTTAATTGTACATAAAAAAGTATTGCCATTTTTGTTGCGATGGTGTACCTGATAAGTGCGGATGGTGTTCAAACTGTGAAGCACATTTTAAAGTAAGAACTATGGAGACAATACAGTACCTAAATGGAACATACTCTTTACATTCAATACCCTTTCAATTTATTATTAAGAAACACGTTAATTCGCCATTTTCCTTGTTGAGTTGTTTTTGTACTGGTTTTCGCCTTGTTTCTTTATAAACGATAAGTTTCCAAAGGTAAATAATTTTAAATAGCTGGTGATATTATTGTATTATATGATAAACTAAGGTTATCCCGCGCTTTGTACTATACATCGAAGGATATTTCAATGAAATTCTTGAACGATGACGCATATTTGGAAAGTGACATATCTATGTTTTATGTCAATTTTAACTACCTACGTAGAAATCATTGATTAATTAAATTTTGAGTATCGTTTAAGTTTCTTATTGTGTGTCATCTCAATTAAATAATTAGACTATACTTTTTTCAATAAGATTCTGCAAAGATGGATTCTCGAGGCTTTGTCTCCGAGGATCAAGGCGAATGTTCGGAGAGTGCTCAACATTACTTCCAAAAGTAAGCAAGATATTTTACTGTTTTATCTTTGCACAATTCTATTACCCGAATATCTTGTAATAATATTTGCCTTAACGTTTTGTAGAAACATAGAATTACAAAAAGAACTATACGAATACATGGATTCTTCTTCTCTTTTGGAAAAAGAACTGGAGGCATCTTTAGACCAAAAGAAAAAATTGATTCGAGAACTGCGACAGCAGAATCAGAAATTAGACAGAGAAAATGAATCCATCAAGGTAAGCATACATTTAACCTTCACTCTGTTGTCACTGCTCAACCTTAAACATTTACATAATTATTTAATTGCACGGTCAAGTTTATTGAGCAAATGGTCTATTAGATTTTTTTTCTAATGCAATTTAATTATTTTTAGAAAAAAATGGACAGAACTCAACAGGAAAATATTCAATTAGAAAATGAAGTTAAATCTATGAAGATTGAAAAAGAAAACCGAAGAATATATATTAGAGAATTAGAACAAAAGAATGACGATTTGGAACGGGCACAGAGGTACGCTTTATTTTAGAATTTGCTATGGCCTTCACGCTTCATTGATTATTTGTTTATTTGCACAATGAGTCACTCAATAATCAGATTCATCACACCTGTTTGTTTTGGTTATAAAAAAGGATGATTATGTATCAGCACTTCAATTCCATAACATTTGATGATTAAATAATACTGTTTTTATATTAATTCTTGTTTATGATATTTGATTTTAATATTCTTACAACTTCATAGCCATGTTCTCACTGCATAGTATCTTTAATTATTCTGATAATTGTTTTTTGTGATACAAGGTTGAATGATCAACAGTTGTTAAATATTTTTGTCAAGTCGGCTGCATAAATAAAACCACACCAGGGAGAGAAAAAGAGAACCTAATAATGAAGTTTGGTATCTTCCATATTAGTAGAGACCTTCAGTTCCAGTGAAAAATATTACGGCTTAAAAAAAATCATAAATGTTTAAAAAATCTGGAGGTATAATGATGTCACACCCCTGCCTGCCAGATTTCAAATGTTTTGACGGTCTTTCGAAAATTCGCGTTATATATGTAAAAAATGGTAAAATTCGAATTACCATGAATGCGAAATTCGCAGGTCTACCACTAGTAATAATATCTGAATTTAAATCATACTTGCAGGGTTATATCAGAATCAGTGGCGGGAATAGAGACATTGCTGAACCAAGCCTACGAGCCGAATGCCGTGCTGGAAAGCGAACTGGAGGAGGTGGAAAATCTTCGTATGAAGCTCCAGAGAGCATCAGACGAAACAAGAGGTAATATTATTAATTTATTTCACTCCTTCCTGAAACAATACACAGAATTGTAATAAATATGATGTATTTAACATAAAAGTTTTTCAAGGCTGACAATTTGTTGCAATATTCTTGAGTGTCTGATCGAAGTAAAATAGTATTCTATTTCACCAATGGGTAAATTTCTGACTTAAGGGTCAGCACCAAAAAATACACACTTTTGGCTTTCTAGTACAAACAAAACTAAAAATTATTTATCTGTTAATTATATACGGGTAATTAGAAAAATGTCTAAGGTTTCCAGTGAATACAATTCTTAAACAGTAATCTTTTTAAGTGGAATTTCAAGTAAAACATTCAAAAATGCCTTTGCTGGTTTTCAAACTTTACTCATATTTCAGTATGTTTTTCATATAATTTAAAGAATTACAGTTATAAAACTGTATTCATTTGAAACCTCAGACATATTTCTTACTACCCATACAAAATTTCCAGATAAATCATTTGTAGCATTGCTTCTATTAGACTGCTCCAAAGTAACGTTAAGCGTCATCTTGAGTGCTAATCCTTAATGAAAAAAACTTTGAGTAAAATTCTTATAGTCTATAGAGTTATGCTGTTTAATTTTTTAAATAATATTTCTGTGTTTCATTTCTCTCTCCTTGAGCCAACGTTTTGAACAATCTTGCAGTGTCCATCATCGGAACAAATGTGACACATCCCTGATTAGTTTACAACAGCTTTGTATATATACTTTTCAACTTTTTTTTTTCTCTTTCAGATCTGAAACAAGAGCTGCGAGTCAAGGATAGAATACCAAATGGTAACGTCACCAGCACCCCCATACAGTTGGCCAACGACACAGACAACAGCAGAAGGCTCCTCAATGGGCTCAACGGACTGGACTCCTCCAGACTTCACAATGAGTCCGAAACCACCAACACTCAACCAACAACACCCTTAAAATGTATGAACAATGTGCAATATATTATTATTGGTTTTTTTTTCTTTAAAAATTCTGAAGCTGTCAAAATTTTCTGTGTTCTAGTTCTGCTCCATCTCAAAGCCCTGCCTAAGAATATAAGTTTTTTTTAGTATTGTGTTTATTCTAATGAAATACAATACAAATTTTTTAAATTTATTGTAATAAAATAAATATGCTTTTTAGTTTTCAATAAGTCAAGATTACAAAAAAAAATTTAAAAATTGTGGTCTGGAATTTTTCAGTTACCCCATGTATTTATTCGATCTGTATGTGGAAATTATGCCTATATTAATATTATTATAATTGTATATCGTCAATGGACACACAATTTCTCCAATGTGTCAAAATTGAAATTTTACAGGAGATTAAAAAAACAACTTTTAATATTGTAATTGACACTATTATAAAAAATCAGTCTTTTCCTTTTCCTGTTTAAAAATTAGTTTTTTCACTCTTTTCTGAGTTTTTTTTTTTCACATTGGAAGTATTGCGCGCCCAGCGACGGTTTGCTATAATACAAAATGTTAAGGATTGCACTGCCCCTCCCTACATCCTGGCAACAATTTATTATTATTATATTTTATCTATCATTTTGTTTATTTGGTAATGTTGGCGTAACCCCTCAAAGTTATGGGAGTATTAATTACTATTTCATTCCGCTAGGTGACTTTTCAATGAACGGAATTAACGGAATGAACGGAAACACCATGACACCATCTTCGAGAATATCTGCTCTGAACATTGTCGGTGACTTGCTCCGTAAAGTTGGGGTAAGTTTATTTCCTATTTTGCTGTCGATATTGTTCTTCACATATATGATTTAAATCTGTTTGAATTCAACGCATGCATTTCGCAAATGGTTAGAGTCGATTTTATAATTTTGCAGATACATTTTGCCTAATTTTCAGTTTATTGTCATTTTGTTGTAAAAATAAATGTGACCAGAGATAGGAAACCAAATTTGTATTGAAATCTATAATTTATTTGATTTGATTGACTTTTGTTTTATAATGTTACTTTTGACATCACCTGTAATAATTTAAATATTGGTTTAATTCTGGGTTTTCAATCAGCTTCTTTGATGCTGTATTCAATATTGAAGTGACTTTTCATGGGAGCATTAAATGTGATGTTTAATACGATTATGTGGTGTTTGTATAATACATGGTTTTACCTGCATACAAATGGTAGTTGGGTTTATATTCTTATGACATACGACATGCCATAAAACCCCAGAAAATAACCAATATCTGTAAATTTGTGGTTCTTTTAAAAAATTCGATATTATGGTATTTTGTAGTTTTTTTTTATGTAGATAACACACTACAGGTACACCCATTTTATGCCTTTTCGGATTAAGTTATTAATTCTATGTTTATTGATTGGAGATAGGAAATGCACCCTTTTGCCTTAATTTCGAAAGTTGAGCTGCACAACTACTATTAGCCATTCCCTAAGCTGGGTATACCTGTACTTATGTAAATGTTTACCCGTGCCCGGTTGTCCCACCTCCGCCTTCCCGAAAGTAGAAATGGTTTGTAGTTTAGCTTGCATGTGTTTTGTATTGCTTCCAGCTTGAGAGGTTCCTTTGCCCCGAATGCAGTAAAGTGCGATGCATCTGTCCTAAAAGCGACAGGGACATATCACCGCAAATAAATCCCCAGCAATCTGTGCACCCCTCCGACAACCACCAACCTGTAAATAGAAATCCAGTCAGGAATCTCTTCTCTCTCTCTTCACCGGAAAGACCAGAGATCCTATCAACTCAGAATAACAATGATTTCGGAACAGACAACAAACGGAATTCAATGCCCGAACCTCAAAGCCCAGAGAGACATTGGCTATCGGGGCTCATGAGTAATAATTCACCCTCGGCAAACCAGAATGGTCACAGCCACCCAAATGCTCACCATACAAGCAATGTAGAATTGCGCCATAATCATGCCGTGGAAAGTTCAAAGTCTCCCGTGCAAAGGAATGAGCCTCCGCCACCGAGAACGTTGTCATTGTTTTCTCGGGGGACTTCCTTCCGAAGAAGTGCTGTTCCTCCCCGACCGCCGCGCTCCCCAACCAAGCCTCGGCCTGCTCCTCCATCGTCATAAACTCTCATTTATTATTTATTGGTCAAGTGATTGATTTCAATTGAAAACTTTCGAATTAAAATTATCAAAGGCATAATATCCAGTTGCGTTAATTTGCAATTTATTTTACAACAATGAATTTTATTTGTTACAATTCCAACAATGCTTATATTTGGCCAAGCAGGAAGTTTGAACTGAGCAAAATCAATTACCAAACACACATTTTGCAATACCAAATACTTTTTCCGATTTGCAATTTTTGTGTTTTTAATTTCTAAAAAAATCTTCTGATTTCTAGATCTTTGTTAGCTTAATATTTTATTTTGTTTGTTTTTTTTTAAAGTGCTATTGCATGACCTTAATCAATACGAAACTTGATCCTCTTTTAATTCATGCCGACAATATTTTTGATGCTCATTTAGTAAAATATTATACCATCAATTGACCTTTTACATGTTTATTTATCATTATTTTTAAAACTTATTGGTGCATGATTGATCTCAAAATGTCTATCCTTCCATTTAAAGTTTTATTATTTGCCTTAATTTTTTCTAATTCTGTAGAAACTACACGTAACATCACATGTGAAAATCCATACTTTAGAAAATACATTCTTGGAACATCTTATGTGTACATTTCAATTAATAAACAATGTGAATCTTGCTTTGTTTACTCTAGTCATGTTTTCAGAAGGAAGTTAAGATGTACAATAATTCTATTGTTGGTTTATAAACCTATTGTTATTTTAAGAATAATTAACATAGAAAAATAATATTTATTTTTCAATATAAGCAAGGTTATGTTTTTATTTCTTAATTAAAATGATTTTATTAATCAATTCTGATACTATCGAATTTTTATTCATATGAATTTCTTCAACTTTTATATTGTATCCTAATTATTTAATTTGTTTATCTTTTCTGAAATTATTTGTCTTAAACTCACCAGAAACATATGTATTTTATGTTACTGCTTTAAATATTTCTCTATTGAGGGATTTTCAATGCAATTGTTTTTTTCCTTAGGCTTTGAATGTCATTCTTGCAAAACACCGTCGCAATTGTCGAATGCTTTATTTTTGCAAGAGAATTTTATTTTATCTATCTGTGATTGCTTTTATAGCTTAGTTTTTCAAAATGTCTACTATTATTTACTGATTGGAAATTTGTAGACATACGGGAAAGCTTACTCTCAAATCCTGACTTCCCTAAACTCCATTTCAAGATTGTTGAAGAGTATAACTGATTTGTAAAAATAACTATAAAAGACAAGAAGAGTTACTTACGGTATGTTTAGTTCTCTCTATATTTGTTTTCTATCCTTCTGTATAATTTTAGTGCAACATGTCTTCCTAATGTTGATGTTTGGTGCCATTTTATGTAGGTTGTACTTTTGAATATGCATGACAATATAAGTTATGGTTTAAGATTCTCACGGCCAATAGTACTATGTTGTTTATGGTATTATGGTATTAAGCCATGTTCTGCGTCTTCCTCATCCTTGAGTCAACGTTTCAAACAGCCTTGCAATGTCAACATCTGCTCCAATGAAAACTGTAAAAATATCCGAAATGTTGACTCACGAAGGAAGTGCTACATGGCTACCACGAAACTCAAATGACATAAGTTGTTTATTATAAGGTTTACAATGTATCACACACACACAGTAAAACAATGCCATAAATCATTTTGGTTTTACTGAAAGGCTATTCCTTATTGGAAAAAAATAAGATTTAGGCTCTTTTATTTTGTACATAAGCTGTACATGTTTTATCAGATTCTAACAATGAGAATAAAACCACCCTCTTGATTGATTTGGACAATCTGCCAGTGATTTTTCAAACTAAAAATGTGGCCTTTAATATTGTGTATTGTTATTATTTTATAATGTAAACTCAATACCAAATATACACTTATATGTATTGTAATCATACATAATATTGTTGTATATTGTCGACTCTTAATGAAGCAAACTGTGATAAAAACACTGTTTTATTGGAGCTAAATCTATACAAATAAAATAATAATCATAATTGAATTCAATGTAAATAAATAATAGTACATTTATAAAATTATATACCGTTTGAGACCATCACAATATGTAGAGATTATTTTAAGAGTATTAGAAAAAAAAAAAATAATGTTGCCGCCTTGTGTCAGTTTAATAAATTATTTGTAATGGTAATTTTTTACATTATTTCTGACTCAAGTTTGCAACTGTAAAAACATATTTTATATCAAAAAAATTGGGATACCTAAATTCACACATCTCTCTTCATATTAGTATGTATGTAGTTTGAGTTATGTTTGCCAACCCTAAATTAAAAGTGGTAACTAAAAAAAAATTATCAATTAAAATTATTTTCATTTTATTAAATTAACATTCCATATTTATTTAATCATAATTATAATAATTTAATCATAATAATTGACAAAATATGATTCTAATCTGGTAATTATTTACTGTACAGTGACTAATGAAATTAAATAATATTTATTTAATGTTAAATATTAAGATTTAAAACAAACACTAGTGCAAAGCTCTACTGTGACATAAAATTAAGGTTTAGTTATAATAAAATTAGTTATAACATTTTTGTTTTTTTATTTGACTTTTCCGCAAACTTCATTACCGTATTGTAAACTTCACTCTTTAGTAACTAACATAAATAGTTAGTTTACATATAAGTTACTATGACTGTATCCGAATTATTTTAACCATAGAAGCATACGTATGTATATTTAGTAATTATATCCATACTTTCTTTTCCATCCCCCCCCCCTCCCTTTGATGTAATGTGTACAATGTTGGCTATAACACCTCCCGCTTTGTAGTAATGCACTGTAGTTTGACTTTATCATATAATACAACAGGCTATTTGTATATACTATGTTTGCTGATATTTTTGGTGGAATTCATGATGTTGATAATTTCTTATTGAATTTCAAAATTGTTCTTGTATTCAGTGTTTTTTTAACGTGACAGCTATTTCGGTCTTGGAAAACTAGCATAACCTGTAAATATTATTAATTTATTTTGAAATTACAAGAAACAGTATTGTGTTCTAAAAATGATGCCCAATTAAACTTATCAATGATCATCCTTTTCTCCCATTTAACTTGAGGCAAACACTCATTGACAATATCGATTTTTCTTAGTTTCTTTCGAATAGAAAGATTGCAAGATTACAAAAGTGTTTTCATAACCAGCAATGAATTTTTCCAAAATATATTTTTTTTTGCTTGTGTTGAAATATTAATACTTTATTTTCTACAATATTTATTACTTTTTCTATTAATTCTTTCATGTATTTATTTTAGTTTTTTTAATATAATTGTACTTTCATAGCTGTGGTAAATTTCTACAAACTTTGAATTATAGGTATCGCTGTCAGGGTCGACATGAACACAGTACTCACTCAGATGCATTGCTTGCATACAGCAACTTTCAAACTTGTTATTTGACTTCAGAAAAGAAAAACTTTTTGAATACTCAAATAATAAGTAGGCGTAAGCATGACAAAATTCTGTTTCTCGGTAACGTTCGGCAAGGACATCATTGTCAGGTGTGAATACATATCGTGATTCGGCATCCTTGGAAGTGGTGTTACATATTGTAAAAAAAACCAACATATTTTTAATTAAACTTTGACATGAAGCACTCAGTTTGTGGAAAGACATAATTAAATTTTAAATAAAAGTAACTTTGTTTTAACACCACTTTATTGGATACATAAACCAACATATTTGACCAACATATTTCAATACATATTTGTGCAGCCCTGAAGAAGGTTCAGGTAGAGCCGAAACCGGTTGGTTTATGTATCCAATAAAGTGGTGTTAAAACTAAGTTACTTTTATTTAAAATTTAAATATTTATAATTATTCAGAATTCTATAATAATAATAATACTAAATTTATATAGTGCAGTTTTTTGCTAGTTCATCTCAAGCGCGCTATTCTGTGGATGAACACACTCGGATAAAATGATTACGAACCGAATGGCATTAAAATATCACACGTCGAACGACGATATGCATCAATACACACAATCCTGTGTGTGTGTGTGTTTAGTCAATGCTTAGAAAAAGTATGATAATGTTTTCTTTATTTGGAATCACGTTAAATGGGTTTGATTTCTCCAAAACAAAAAATCTGCTTTAAAACTGTTCAAATTGCAAGAATAATAAGAGGATGTTGACATAAATTCGCGAACAAATATAAGTCAAGACCTCTACTGCCAACGGCGTAGATGATACTCTACCTAGCTGCATAAGTTTTTTCTCTCTGTGGATAGTGTCCTCTAGCTCCAACCTCACCATGACGAAGAAGTGGCTCTGTGGAGTTCTCCAATGGCCGAGGTACTGTTTTCCAAGTGAATTATTATTGTAACTTTTCTTTTAGGCACTGGAATCTAAGTTAGCGTCGTGTAGGGCTCCAGTTCACTTGCGGGAAACATCTCACAATTCATCCGACTTTAACAGAGATCCATACAGGTACATTCAATCTTTACTTTTTTATGTTTTACTCATTCAATAATTTAACCGTTACGTGTTAAGTCACTGCGAATCTATCAACACGTAAGTCAACCTGAACTGCTATTTGACAGCGGTAACAGCCCTACATTGGTAGAAATAAAATCAAATTTTAATAATTCATAATGCATCGTGCATCACTAATATGTTCTGAATTCAGAATTGCCCCCGTTTATCTATCTTAGAAAATGACCCGATGTGACTAATGCAGAGATGGATTCACTTTGACGATATATTGTATTATAATTAATTTTCTTCATATTTCTTAATAACTTGCTGGCAATACATGCATACAACCGCATAAACTTTATATATTTATTATCAATATGATAATTAAAAATGACAAATGTCATATTGACGTAATGTTTTAACAATTTGTCACAAAAGCTAGTTCTTTCATAGATTAAAATGTATCATAACCCTGACATTGCCACCATCATATTTCAGTTAACTTATCATATTCTTTGATCCACTTAATTCATAGTTTTTAATTCCCATCAAGAAGGATTTTAAGATATTTTAGGATTTTAGATCCCACAGATTTTAGGCAGATCAGATACGAGGCCTGTTCAAAAGAAAAGGTGAATTTTCGCGGGCTGTGTACATTCGATTATCGATTTTTTGTTGTTGTTATGTTGGTACACATATGTTTATCATATGTTAGCATTATCAGCCATTTTGAATTAGTGGTTTGTTTTTGACAACTGGAAAGGTTAGTCACGTTTTTGTGTGTTCTTCGATTTTTTACCTATGAAAAAAATGGATCAAAGAATATGTATTAAATTTTGCGTTAAAAATGGAATAAACTGCTCCAACGCACTTAAAGGCCGAGAAGATGTTAATGACGATGAGCGTCCTGGATTTGTGGAAAAACAAATCATGGATTTTATTATTTGATCCATTTTTTCAAAAAGTAAAAAATCGAAGAACACACAAAAACGTGACTAACCTTTCCAGTTGTCAAAAACAAACCACTAATCCAAAATGGCTGATAATGCTAACATATGATAAACATGTGTACCAACATAACAAAAAAAAAATCGATAATCGAATGTACACGGCCCGCGAAAATTCAAAATTCACCTTTTCTTTTGAACAGGCCATGTATATACGTACTGCGTGCCCAGTATTGGCTCTATCATAATTGGGTCTTATCAGCACCAACTATTGTCTTGTGAATGGAACTCCACGTATTGTGTTTGTAAAGCAAGAAATAGAATAATTAGTATTGACTTTGTTATTATGGTAAATATAGTATTAACTTAGATTTCAAGCTCTGACTGCTTTATCAGAATGAGGGCTATAATTAGTATTACAAGAGGATTGATATTACATGTTTATTAAGCAATTACATTTTGACCAACCATAAATCGATTAAATTAAACAAATACTTTGTTCTAACTCATGATAAGTTGCACAACTCCTGGGAGTACAATACTAAGTATGTATTGTATATTTTATAAATACATAACTAAGAAACGTTTTTTTTCTTCATTTTTCATTTCTTATTATTGTCAGCCGGCTCCTGGTAAGCCACTATGTTCCCCCCACACACCCCTTACTTATCCCTTCTCCTTGTCTTATTTCCCTTTTTAACACTTGATGATGTTTTTGTTTTGTCCCGACGAGGAAAGCGTTCCTCCAAGACCAGTTTGTTGAATACAAAGTATTTGTTTAATCTGATCTGTCAATATATAACATTGTTATTAAACATGATGTGTGTCACAGGATGCGAAGGATCAGCAGCAGGAACCCCTCCTCCCCCGGCATTACGGCAAACTACATCCACTGAATATTTGTCCGCTGAGATATTCATGATTTATAATTTCCATCTCGGTCACCGGCATAAATCATTCCACTGATTAGCTTCAATCCATGACGGAGAATCTGCTGTAGCATCGTGCGGTGACATTGCCTTCAATAACTAGTTTAGTTGATATATTTTTTCTATGAGACTCTAAATATAGTATTGCGTTTTATGCCATGCATCTCTTATCACTGTTGGTTAAAATTAATTTATTCAATTGCTAAAAAACTGGGATTCTTAAAGTCCTTGACACTAAGGTTTTAAAATCCTTATCACCGATTTTCTCCAAGTCGTTTTATTCACTATCTCATATTAATAAATTAAACGAACACTAATGGTCACACAAGATGTTGAATGGTACCTAGTATATAACTTTTAAGAGTTCTGAGCCCCCGGTTTTTCAGTTTCATCTCAAATATTAGGCTTATCTTAATGTGATATATGTAACCCATATATTGGTATTATATCAATTCTTTTTCACTTTCTATTGAACTAAGTTAGATAATTCTACTTCTTGTCAAGATGTCGTTTCGCAATTGAATGAAAAAACAAATGATTTTAACAGATGACAAGTATTAAAAGTGTTGACCCGAGAATCTAGGAACATCTGTTAGCTGACACATAAGACCTGGTTTTTCAGTATATTTCGGTATGCGATTCATAGCTGTCGTGGTTTAAGTAAGACATAAATTTAAGTCAGAAATCGTACTAAGAGCAACCTGAAATATGTTAAACTTGTTGACAGGTCGCTCTTAGCATCCAGATCCTATTGTTTAAAAGCAACTGAAAAATGACCCAAAATCTACTTTGAGTATTGCTTAACTTTAATATTGAATTTGTGGATAAAGACGCAAAGATTGTTGATAGTTTCAACTAAAAAATAATTTAATTAGTTCACAACTGAAAAACCGGGCCTAGGTCAGGCAAATTCTAAATGCTGCGAAAAACTAAAATACATATTATATTAATGTGCTATACGAGTATATAGATGCATAAAATTAAGGCAAAGTTTCGGATAGTTTTAGGTTTAAAAAAATTATAAGACAAATTATATATTATTACTTGTTTAATAATTTCTTGGACATATATTTCATGGGTTTCGCAAGAGTTTTGCATACCAAATAGAAATACACTACGATCTTTATTAATTCCTATGCAATACAACCATCGTTTGATTTTGGTTGTATCTTTGAACAATATTCAAACTATACATTGATGTTGCTGTAAATAAAATTCTGGCCTCACGGAAAAAAACTTTTTTTTTGAGGCACAAAATTGTAAGATAAATTTATGATTTTTGCTTTTTTTTTCCTCCGCAAAATTTGGAGATTTAAGGAAATTAATTTGCTTTAGTAATTATTTTTTGGCAATTCATAGGAATTAAATCACCGTGATATTTTATGAAATAAATATATTATAGCAATGTGTATTTTTTTTTTTAAAGTGACAGTTTTACTATTATTTTAAGCAATAGCCTTGATTATTTTCTGCGGGCAGTTTCAAAGATTAAAAACGCATTTACGTATTCAAAAACATTTCAATGGACCAATGAATTTCTAATCAATAAATTGAATGGAATGAGCAACTATCATTTGTGAAAGACTCACTCAAAGTTATCTTATCTTACATGGACAAAAATCGTATCCAAGATGTCCTAAGGAGGTCTTTTATTCAGACCAGTTGAAATATATTTTTGTTGTAATGGCTGGTGATATAAACTGATGATTTCGTCTTTTCAAATAAAAGAGTGAAATAAAATATATTTTCAAGTAATTATGGCCTCTTGTGGTCACAGAAACATTTGCGCGTAACTTTATTGTACTCTGTGTATCGTTAACACTTTACAGAAAATGTTTTAGCTATTGGATTATAATGATCCCCTTTTCACCAGACAATAATAATGAGGAGCAACAAATTGAATGGCATTTTGTCCAACATGATAATTTGATAGTATAAAATTAATTAAATATTAATTGAAATAAGATTTTGTGAAAAAAAAAGATAACCCAGTGAGAGCTTAGAATTGGATAAGAAAAAAAAACACAATTTAAAATAATGTTCATGGGGACAATGTACAATTCAATGCTCCGCTGCTCCTTCATGATTATTATTTGGGAACATGTATCTTGAGTTACGCAGTTAACCTTTACGCCGCTACGCATATACATGTATGCGCAAACAAACTGTGCCCTCAGCGCTACGAGCATTTATTTATATGTTCCGACAAATCCGTGGTGTACACTGTAAACATGTCACGAATTTAGCCGATAAGTGAACCAAAAAATAGTTCAATCCTCCCTCTTACTGTCATCTTCTGGTGACTAATGAAAACTTCTGATTTGTTTACATAAAGCGGATTGAAACCAAAGGTGGTTCGAAATGCTGGTCCAGTCATTTGAATTTCACCGCAGTACTGTTGTCCCAAGCGTCGTGTGCGTAAGGTCATCTCATATAATTTCAGTTTGTGCGTCAGTGAGTACACTCGTAATCATTTAAACACTGTGTTGGTATGTGTAAGCAGTGCTAAGATGCCGCCTGATTTCTTGTTATGTCTCACTGTTTACAACATTAGAGGCGCATCCTGAGGTCTAATATATATTTATGTATTTTATTGTACTTAAGATGAAACAAAAAACATATTAAGATAAGCTAATCATAAATCTGTCACAAACTAAGAGAGTTATAGCAGTTTAAAATTATGAGTTAGGGTTGTCAAAAAGAGTGCTGCGTAAAGATTAATATCAACTTGAGAAATGCGTGTAGCTTATTTATTTACTTAAGTATTTGTGTAATGAGGTTCCCCCCCCGTAAGCCTACAATAAAGCGATTATGTATTCTGTTCATTTAAAAAGGAATGCATACATTTTCTTTATAGGTAAACATAATGTGTGTTAAAGTTTAAATAATACACATCATTCAAATAACCAACAGAAGAAATTATTCAAAATAATTAACAGATGACATTTTATTTTTACTTAATAAGTTGAAATCAACAACATACTATAATATTAGCGGAAGGTTTTTGTTTACGGCATTTAAAAAAGTGTGTAAGTTTTCTTAATAAGAAGAATTGAAAGATATATTCACCACTAATGGTTTTTATTGTTAGATTTATACTAAATCAAAATTTTATTTAGTAAAATTGAAAGTAGAGTTGTACTCGTACTGCAGAAAACTTTTTTTTTTTAAATCCATTCCCTGAACTATAATAATTACTGATTTTTCTTACCCATGTGATCAAAACAACACACGTGTTTTCTATTACTGTTTTCACAATGTAAAATATTTTATCAGATGGATTTGCATATTACAATATGTATGTATTATGATTAAAATATACACTATTGAAACACATTTTTGTTGCTTACTTTATTCTTTAGAGCTAATTCCTACTTGTGATCCTAAATATATTACCAGGCTTTTCTCCATCAGTTTACATACCTAACTTCTGGAGTCCTTAGTGCTCTCAAAATGGTTTGCTGAAGGTGGCTAAAGATAGCACACATTCAAATAATGGGTAAAAATAAATAAACAAAAAATTGCAGTTAAACTGGTAGGTCAAAGCTCACCATTTGAGAGTTTTTGCTGCTTATATTTAATAATTAATCTCTAAATCTTAAACGAAGAGACCTGTTTCCTAGAAAATAATTATTGTGACAGGCTTAAAAAAAAAACGTTTTTTATTATCAAATTATTAGTCTTATAATGTCATTGATTGGTCTCTTAAAAATCTATTTACTTCTCTTGCCGCAATGAGATTTTTACTGTACACCAACGGGATGAAATTTAACATTTAAAAGTAGTACTAAACCAGAGCCTTCAATAGAGAAGGCGTTGACTAAACTCGTTTATAGTTTACAAAAGGAGTCTTAGCTGATTCTATTTTGGAAACAAATCTTCTTCCCTGAAAAAAGAACGATTCTAACGATATGACATTAGACACCATAGACAAAGTAAAATTCCGACCGGTATTGTCTAAATGTTGTTGGGTTGCTAGCCATAAAAAAATATAAAAATGTATTTTAGAATCGTGCGCCATATTGCCAGCAGTTGTCGCTGACGTTTTCTGATGGGCAAGTGTTTTACACGAAATATATAACAAGGCGATTTGTTGGGGCCGAATAGAAAGCCTGTCTTCAGGCAAACACATTTTACATCTAATAAACCTTCTCAGAGCAATATGTCGGCACAGGAGCAGATGCGGGCTATGCTAGACCAGCTGATGGGCACGGCGAGGAATGGTGCGTATTTTAGTAATCGTCAAAAATTACGGAATAATTCAAACCACTACTATTTTTAAACTTGTTATCTGTTCAACTTCTCCACAAATAATCCACGAACAACTTAACCACGTATTAGTTCATTATTATTATTCTAATAAACATCTATTCATCGTATAATAAAGAAATAATATTAATTTAAAAATACTCATTCATCTCTACCATTGTACATTTTATTTGGACCTTACTATAGAAATTTTCACAATACATAAACCGGTTAGTAACTGAGTGGATAAATGCGTCGGGTTCACCCGGCTAGCTAAGTCCTCCACCACTCCACAAGCAACATTTTCCGCTTATTATGATGATAGTAGGAGTTTTTAAAATATAGTTAGGTTATTGTTTCTTTCTTAAAAAAAAAACAACATTATTTTGTAACTGAAACAATCAACACCACATTCATTATAACTTTTTGACCATTACGTTTGAAATCTTTTGAAAAATTCGATGTTGTGGGTATTATTTCCTCTAATCATTGTCGAACAGGCTGGCGCCACCATACTTGCTTGTGTGAGGGATAATCTCACTCTGAGGCGACTCACGCTCAGGTCGGCCAAGGCTGATACATCAAACAGACTTGTCAAACGCTACCGTGTGAATGTTGCAATGTTTGGGGAAAGGACGTTTTTTAACCCGCCGGGTCCTCTTTCTTGGAATGACCTGCTACATAGTCCGAGTTAGTAAAATGACTTTAAGAACTTGAAAAAGCTACAACCTACAACAAGCTGCGTAAAGCGCCCTTGAGGTGATTTAATAACTAAACGGCGCAATGTAAAGTTGACCAATTATTGTTGTTAAGTAGTAATGTAGGTATACAATGCGTTTTGTGTTTCTGTTCTAGGGGCAACTGACAAATACCAAGTGAAATTCTCAGACAGCTCCGTCTGCAAGAGTTTCCTCCTGCAGTGCTGCCCTCACGAGATACTCTCTTCAACGGTAATTATCCCCTACTATAATGCCTTACATCCTCCATCTCCGATTCCAGTAGAACTCATAATCCATCATTTTACATTAACAGTTTTCCACACCTTATTTTTTTGTCATTTAATGTGGTTAATTTTATTAATTATTTTATGTCACCAGTTTGAATCATAATAATATCAAGCAATAAATGTTAAAATGTCAATTATTCAAGCATAATTAGATTATACGCAATGTGAAGGTTCCCAAACTTCTTGAAACTGCGGCCCATCATTTCAAACAATACACGCTAGAGACCCACTAACGATCCCCCACACTGGCGATCAAATTCCTGTACCAAGCATTATGAAAATCGAAAATCTAAGCAATAAATCCCAACATGTGTAGATTTTTAAATTGAATACATGTTTTAATTTCTAATTTATATTCGCTTAACATCTACAGTGAACATCTTAACATATCCCAGTTATCTCGGAGAGCCCACTGAATTAATAAATTCATTTTCAGGCATGGTTGTTTTTTTTTGTATGTAACTGTATTTAATTTTTAAATAAGCTATCACATATTACTATTATATCATTATGGTGAACATAATTAGCCCAGGTACTACACCAAAGGATTCACGTTATTTTATTAAAAAAATTCAGTATAAATGTTCTTATTAAATCAATTCAGTTTGGTGTACCATGTTGACTATAGTTTTCGTCCGCCATACTAAGGATATCCCTGTGCTATTGTGGTATATCTTCAGAGAGAGGTCAGTTCTTAATCGGGATTTATAAATATACGAGGTTTACTTATTTCATCTCTTCTAGTTATAATCATAACTTTACTTTAAGCGCCCGTGTGTGTGTAGAGTTTATGCCTTCAGCTGCTACTATGTCATTTTCAAATGATTTTTTTCCTACAACACTTTTTAGTAACCTCAAAAATAATCGCCTTCTGCAGTTTGGGAATCTCCACAATGGGGCATATTATTTATGGGGCGATCTTCCTTTGCACACTATTTTTTTCTCTATTCTCATGTAATTATTTTATTTGTGAAACGAAATGTGCGACAAGCAAAGAAACATGTTTCTATCATTGCGTCAGATTGTTGTACATTTTGGTTCATAATGTCATGTGTGAACGCAGAAAATAGCAATTTAATGGGATTAGAAAATATGTTTCATCTCCATGTCTGTGGCCAGAGTGTTATATGTGTAAAGTGAAACTTCCACTTATTGACTTGAAGAATTGCTCTCCAAATGAGAGAAATGTATCATTTTTATGCTTCATTGAATTTTATCCAATAACAACACAGTTTGTTTTGCCTTTAACCATGTGCTGTTCCCCAATCCACCCACTTGCCTCTACCAGGGGCAGGGGCCTGCAGTGACCTTTTTAAAATCTTTGTCTTTTTCCAGAGCAAAAAGTTTGAATTTTAGTATTTTTATACTCTAAATCAGTTTCTTTAAGGAAAATTGCAAGAATGGAAAAGAAGGTCACTACACGCTGCTGCCTTCTTAAAGTCTTATTGGAAGTTTTACAGTGCATACTTTTGTGCCTTTCTGCATTTATTTAGATGTGGACTAAATTAGAAATACGATAACATTTTTCAATGGAAACAATGATTCGGTTGTCAATCTTATCGGCGCTTTATTGCTTGATATTATTAGTTGCCATGATTGTCCTTCAATATTGGTATTTTGTTTTGAATGGAAGCAGTATTCATGTTAGCACTAATACTGGTACAAATACTTTTTCAGAAATGACCATCACATTATCTAAATCTAAAGGATAGGCAATTGTTGATAAGTTAGGCCGTTCTGTAAGTACCCTGCCGTGCGTATAAAGCTATGTTGTACCTAGGTTATAATAACTATAATCATCAAACTTATTTCAATGTGTATTGAGCGTCAAAGTTAACAATTCACACTTGAAATCCATTTATATCATCTTTGTGGTAGCTAGTTGCACTGTGTTTTGGTAAGTAAATGAAACATTTTGTATACGAGACAAATTTGGAAAATGCTTTTAAATTTTCTGGGCCATACGTCGTAAGGGTACGTAAATAGATGATTATATCTTATACAGGCGCCTCCTCCGTTCATTAATGTACGGTCATTAATATTACTATGCAGTTATGATTTACGACTGGCCGCTAGCCACCACTGGGAGCACAACCGGGTTGCATCAACAACTTAACATTTGAAGATAAATCAGGAGATCGTGAAACATAAATCAATATAAATCAACCACCTTTATGCAACCCAACCCCTGGTGATAAAATGGTGGCCAGTGTGACGTTTCGTTTATGTTTATTTTTTTATAGATAAACTCTGTTCAACTTCTTTGTTCTAAATGTGATCTGAATTTAACAGAGGTAATATGAATTCAAATTCAGTTCTTCCATACCTTCAAAGGTATGCACTGAATTTGTTAATCCTGTCCTCGGAGTTGTTACGCCATCTAGATTTAGTGTTGTTTAAACATTCCCTTCACAAGATCACTTTGAAAATGTTGCGAATCCTAGTGCTTCGTGGCGTAGTAACCCGGAAGACTTGTTACACATTTGACCATCCCTTAAAACCCTGATGAACAACAGATATGTACGTATTGGTGGATTTATGTTAACTGAGTATTACCTGCACGTTTTTGTGTCTCATTCTCAGTACTAGAGATATTCAATAGAAGGATCTTCTCGTAACCTACTGGGTAAAACGTTTCTGTAATAATGTAAAACCACTCGACCACTGAAGGGAAAATGCAATACACATTATGTAAGCTATTTTTAATTATGTACCACAGCGTTTCAACCGATACTGTTGGGAGTAAGTAATACACTTTGGTATAAACTACTGAATCTATGTCTTTATGGTGGTATTCAATTGTGATGCTATTTTGATTTATTGATCATGCCTACATTTAATGGAACATTTGTAATAGAAACCAGTTAATGTGCTCATTTTTAATAAGGATCAATTACCTAATTCTTTTCAGTTAGTTTATATATTATCTAAAATAATTTTATATAATTTTTTTATAATTACAAATCAATACATATAAAGAAAAAGCATAATGTCATCTACTGTATGGTCATCCATATGTCGAATTGAAGTATAAATAGATTGTGCTGATCCTCAATAGTTTCATAATGTTAATCCCCTTATTTCTCCACGAGTATAGTTAATTAAAGTTTAGCTTCTTTAGGTCCTCTGGACAGTCATCAAATGAAAATATAAACTGTTTTAAGACACTGTACAACTACTTACCGTATCAGTTGAAAAATGCAATGCTGATTTTTTGTTTGTCAGTGTATCAAATGTCTGAGTTAATAATTCTCCGTTGGTGTCTTTTTAAACACAAATCGAACTAGAATAAATCTGGCTATCTGATGTTTGTTAATATGTATTTGTTGGGGTTTGATTGTTCAAGCTGATTAGTTTGCAAAGTTAGCTGGTTCTGTGAGTATTACTTATTTGTCTTGATTCCCTGGAAGCTGTACATTCGCTGCTCAACACATGGTGCGTCTTGGAAAGAAACTTTTACTTTATTAATATAGATTATCATTTGATGTTTATTTATTAAATCAAGTTAATTTTCTCAATGTTTAGAACTAAATCATTTTCATTTCAGATCAAATTTATTAATTGTTTTATCCTTAAAGCTATCACACTAGTTTCAAATAAAGCAATGGATTTGATGTTTATGGGGGTTATGTTGACTCAGCATGCATGTGTACCACATATACAGAGAGCTTGTGTTACGCCGACTGATTCATGCCAATGATTATTTTGCAGCGAATGGATCTCGGAGAATGTCCCAAAATTCATGACTTAGCGCTCCGGGCTGATTTTGAGCAAGCTTCAAAAACCAAGGACCATTTCTATGACATCGACGTGAGTATCTTATTAAATTTATTAATTGACAAAAATTTTAATAAACATAATTTAAGTACTCTATGGACACAGTGACAGTTTCGTCACTCAAAAGTCGCCAGCCAGTAGAACTAAAAAGTCACTTTAATGTCAAGTCACTGCGTGCGCAGACCTCCATACACTCCAATGGATTTGGAGATGGTGACAAAACTGTTGCCGTGACAAAAGTCACCTAGACTGTATAATTATCGCAATTCTGCACTGGAAAGTTGATAATTTTGATTGATATAGGCGACAGAGCACCTACAGGCCTTCATTGGAGACTGCGACCGGCGCACGCAGGCCGCCAAACTGCGGCTGGCCGAGACACAGGAGGAGCTATCGGCTGAGGTGGCGGTGAAAGCCAACGCCGTGCATGAGCTGGCAGAGCAGATCGGCAAAAAGCTGGCGCGGGCAGAGGCTCTCGGCGAGGAAGGGCTGGTGGAGGAGAGCATGCGCCTCATGGAGGAGGTGGGTATTGTTACTCTTCATCTATTGAGTGGTAAAACCTTTCCTGACGAAACTGATTGTTTAATAGGTTTCTATTCTAATTTCAGATTGAAGCATTGCGTAAAGAGAAGTCAGAGGCCGAGCAGGAGTACAGGAACTCCATGCCCGCTAGTAGTTACCAACAGCAGAAACTTCGCGTGTGCGAAGTTTGCTCAGCCTATTTGGGCATCCACGATAATGACAGACGTCTTGCTGACCATTTTGGAGGTAAACTCCATCTTGGTTTCATCACCATAAGGGAAAAGCTGTCTGAATTACTGGTAACTAACATTTATTTTTATATTCTATTACTAGTTCTTCAATTACAGTATACTATTACGTAATTTATATATAAAACAAAACAACCATCCAATAAATTTTATTCTGGCAATACATGTCCATCAATATTTTTTGCACTGAGAACATTTCGAATTTGCCAAAACACCGCCGACATCTACAACTTTCGATTGTACAAGATTCATATAGAAAATTTAGAAGGTTGTTCAATGCGAGTATTGATGGCCATACCATCTATGTGTCACAACATAAACAAGACAGAGTGTTCAACTCTTTTGGACGACAAGAGGCTGCTAGAAATAGCCCTTTTCTCCTGTTCATTTTGAATGTGTCGAATCTTGACCAACCAACCCCTAAATTCTTTTGCTAGTAATTTAAAAAAAGGAGTCCAAAAGGTCACGGCCTCAGAGCAATAATATACAAGAGGTATAGCTGTAGATCGATCTGTAGTCAGTTTTTACTAGCTTTTACCTTGAAGTAACTGACTCGGTTGGAAAAGGGCGTGGCTAAGACTGGGGCTACGGTATTTGTATATCCATTCACAGCACATGTCGACATAATGTTTTTGTTTATTCGTATAGCCACTTTTTCACAGTATTTTTATCATTAAAAATATAGCATATAAGCAAATAAACCGTTTAGTTGTGTCAAGTTTAGTGCCATAATAAAAAATGTGGGCGGAGTCCCGCGGTTGCCCAGTAGCTTAAGATCATTGCGTCACTACGTAAAAGCGGGGAATTAAATTTTTTGTCTCTTTCTCTCTTATGGTGTACGATGTAAAAACCCGGAGAAAGTGTTTTTTCGCAAGTTTGTGTAGGTTGGGTAAAAATAATTAGCTATCCCTCCATATATTGTTACTTCAAGGTCACGGCATATTTTATTCATATTATTGAGCTTCAAACTTATGGTTTAGCACTTGACTGTTGTCATGTATAAATCAATTGAGGGTGCTACTTACAATGTGGGATACTACCATTTTATTTTTAAACTGGGAATGGAACTTTGTTTTCACAGTATTTTTACGTGGTGTGTGTGAATTTGAGAACCAGGTTCCGCTTAATTTTCCACAAAACAATGTTTTTATTTTGACCTAAATATTTAAAATTATAGTAATATTGAAGGATGCAAACTAACTGTGATCTGTCCTCGACATGAAACTCATTTTACTCTCTCGATGAACCCATTCCTTCCCTTGTATTCCGCAGCCAGAATTTTTTACTCTGCCGACTATTTATTTGCTAATTTTTCATCCCTAACATAATAATTCAATCAAATCTTGTAAATGTGTACAAGGAAATCATTAAACAAAAATGCATGTTTTCAGCAAAAGAACATAGAGGTGCGTCGCGAGGAGCGCCGGAAGCAGTACAAGGGTGAAGAACCCCGTCGCGGGGGGGGCGGCGGTGGAGGAGGGGGCGGGGGGGACCGGGGAGGCAGCCGCAGCCACTACGTGGGCGGTCGAGAGCTGGACCGCCGTGCCCGGAGACACCGCTCGCGGTCTCGAGACAGAAAAGAACGCTCTGAAAGGTACTATCATAATCAAATACAATTTTTAAATGTCACCTCAGCTGCCTCGCTTAATAATAATTCTATAAGGTGGATTGGATGTCCATAGATGATTGATCAGTTGCATTTTCTCTGATTGCCTCGCTTTTATTTAAAATTGCTTACTCGCAAACTTAATCTAATATTGTTTTTTGATGCGTACTTAAGTAATCTCAGATAAAAAATATGGCATAAAAGTTACTGAAAGCTGACTTATATTTAATATATTTCTTTACAGTTTGACAATATGTAACTAGAAATTTATATGTTTAACCCTTTACGTGCGAAATATGATTTCATAAAAAGTCATGAAATAAGTCAATTAGTCAATGAAAAATAAAGTTGAATTTTGAAACATGTGTACAATACATCTATCGTAAAAAGCATTTTTTTCGACGAAGGAATGTCGGAATACGAAACAAAATTATATTCAATATAGTATTCGGATAAACCCGCATCTCGCACTTAAGCGGCGTGTTTTTTTCAGGGCGTGGGATAAATCCGCATCTCGCACTTAAGAGCCGTGCACGGTGATGCGGATATATATCCGCATCTCGCATCTAAAGGGTTAATACATTTCAAGGAAATTTCTAAAGAAAATGTGTATAGTTTAAGAATTCAATACCAATTTGTTTTTGTTTTTAAATAAATTTGGACTTTCACATTGAAAATACACACCATAACAAAAGCAATATTTCGATAAAGAAGGGATCTATGTACAAAATAAATGTGTGCGTAGTGTAAAAAAACATCTTTTAAGGTAGGGAAATAAATATGACGGAGAATCCTTTCGTGATGCAAAGATTAATGAATAACATTTTCTTTAATTGTCAGATCCGAGCGTCGGTCTCGCAGCAGAAGTCGGGGCGATCGGAGGCGTTCACGGCGCTCCCCCTCCCCACACCGCCGGAGGGACTGATCCCTCCCCACCTTTACCTACTCACCGCAGCACACATCAAGCAACATAGCACTCTATACTGCTGTCGAGTATAGAAACCAACTATATTATCGTATATTATGTGACTCGAATACCATCAGTATAATGAACTATTATTATTATTATTAATGTCGCTTGAGGGATGATAGTTTTTACATCAGAACGTTTTCCACAAATTTAAAAGTTTAATTATTATTATTTAAGTACCTACTCTCTCTCTCTCTCTTTTTCCTCACCTACTTTGTGTAGACACTCGTTGTTGATTGTTTTTTAAATGTTGGTATTTCTCTTGTCTTGTACGAAATTGAAATATATCAATAATAAACATTGATTTTTTATTTATTCCAAACTTTTTATGGTTGTGTATCGGGATACGTTGGCAGCGGCTGCAATTTACAAATTATTTGCAATAGCAACCGAGTACATGTGAGAGGTGTATTTGTAGTATAAAACCATATACGACCGTGTTACATGTAAAGAGATTCGAAAAGAATGCAAGGCCGTTGTAAGTGTATTGAAATACAGAAAGCTTTCGGTGGTCGGGGTAATCAACAAGTCGTCTGAAAATATTACATTGAGTCGAAACTAATTCATTTCAACCAAATTTCTGACTTCTGCATTTGAAGGTTGCATTTGGCTATTTAAAAGAGGGTCTAATTAAGTTAGAAAATGTATATTCTTATGTGGAACTTATGGATTTACAAAATTATAATAATTTTGAAATTAAATGTGCATTTCATTGAGAATGATGGGTTTGGTTTTGAATACTGCAAGATTGAGAAGACTTAGGTTCTCATACTACTTTTCTATTCCTTGGGAGAAGTAGACATGAGCGTGAGTTCGTTATGTGGAGTCCGCACAAAGGAAAATACGAACTCCTTCATAATGGAGTCAAAATTATTTTTTTGAGAATTCTCTAACCGAGGGAGTACGATTACACACTACCCGTGGCTCTATCTTACTTACTTCTTCCAAGGCATGCCCAAAGCCAACTATCTACAAATTAGAAGAAATGTGTATTGCGTGGATGGTTACATACACTTTTTTTGGTTAACCTTTCATTTGTCGAAAAATGAATGCATGCAACTCTCCAGTATAATAAGTGTGCACACATCATGAATGCCCTACAGAAGAATTCTCTGGCAGTCTAAAGAAGGGCCGTCAAATAAGTCTACAACACTTGGGTGGCCAACCTTGACACAAACATAATGATGGTTTATTTTAATTTGTAATGTGAAAGTTTCCAAACGATCCAATAAACCCTAATGTCTGCTCCACACAAACAGTGAGGCTACCCGGAGCGAGGGATACCAAGTGCTATTCTCATATCACACAGTTGTTGGTTAGATTATTATTGGTTGTGTGGTAGATGCACTCACTCTCGGGTCTTCCTCTCCTCGTGAAGTCTCGCCGAGAGTGTATAGCAGACATATATTTGCTGTTTAGATTTCTTCAAGCGTTACTTGTATTAAGGAGGAACAAGTCTAAACCCGCTATGTGATGCAAACTCAATCAATTCAACCAGATACTCGTACATGGTTTAAAGGAGTGATGAGCAACACGCGGCCCGCAGACCATTTAGAAGTGGCCTGCAGCGTTATTCACATAACAATTTATTTTTTTTACAATGACAATTTTTGTAAAAATATCATTTTTTTAATTTGAGTACTGTTTATTTTTTCTACGATTTTATTTTCTTGTAATCCCTTCCGATAATCGGGTAATTAAAACAATCGGCTTGCTTGCAACCAACACCTCCAGGCGGCAGTTAGCGGACAAACAATGCGTGTTACTTTTTCCAAATGGCTTACAGGATTTATTAACAAGGGACCGAATATTTATGAAATGTGTGTATGCATGTCTCTGTTTTACTTGTATGTACTTTCTTTTTGGAGAGGGAGACAACAACAGTATCGTGTTAACTATTATTGTTCAGCTTGCCCGTATGCAATGTCAGCTTGGCGGTGATGTAATTACACCCAAACATATACTAATATTTTAATTTTATGATTGAATTCGGAGTTTACCTAATGACATTCAGAATTCTGGTGTAGATTTTCTTAAATACGTAAATAACCCTGTATTTTTTGTGTAAAAAGAACAACCCATTGTTGTATCATGACCTTGATATCTAAGAAACCAATACTTTTGGACATCAGTTAGTAAATCGTTAGTTCAATTAATAAAGTATGGTCCCACAATTATTTTTTTGTTTATTTTATAACCTTAAAAACAGTTTTTTACAAATAAAAAATTCAAATATGGTAACACTCAATGACGTTACAAATATGTAGACACGTTGTAGCGCTCTCAAAGTGGCAGGCAAAAACCACGCTAGTTGGTGTGCTCAATTTTAAGGCCGATTTAGTACTAAACTGTCACGCGTCGCTTGAGGTCGTTAAGTATTTCTAATCAAATTACAAAGATAAGGGCCAAAATGCAGTTGTGTGTGATGAGAAAATGTTTCAATTACACTGCTAAGACTACTAAAAGCAAAGGGATAACATTTCATTTCCAAGTATGCGCAAATTATTGCAAATTTCTTATTATTTTAGACAACACAACTATCTCCATTGTTGATCAACACAATGACGTCTTCGCGTAAGCGAAGTGCTATCTCATTTTTACCCGAGCATCCCGATCTTACATCTGTTTCGTTCATACACACATTTTCTATGAATGTCTATCTTTGTCATACATAGATAACATAGACCCAATTATTCAACCAACTGCAAACATGATGATATGTGACCGATATTTGAATGATGAATTTAGTGGTAACGTAATTGTGTTTGTTACTTGCCTTATTTTGTGTTACTATTCTAAGGCTATAACGTGTCTATATATTTGTAACGTCATTGGTAACACTGCATTCAACTGCCACCTGAAAGTTCTTTCAACCAGATGCTGAAAAAGTATTTATTTATTTATGACCTAATTTAGATTTTAAACATTTAATATTGGGTAAAAAAGGGACAACAACATATTTAAAATAATAAGACATAACTGTATGCAACAAAATATTTCACCAAATAATGTTTATTGAAAATATTAGACTGTAATATATAATTATTACATGAAAGTGTTCAATCTCTGCTGTAATCAAAGGAGTAATCGAAGTATGATTGATCAAATGTGTGGAGTCTTGTGAAACCGTCTTCTCCTCCAGAGGCATAGCTCTTTCCGTCTGGATGGAACACCAAACTGTTGATAGGACCGAAGTGACCCTTCACCCTGCCAAATTCTTCTTCAAACACCATGTGGAAGAATCGGGAATCGAATTTACCATGCCTGGTGGATGTTGTGGTTACATCCATGGCATCTTGTCCACCACCGAGCACTACATGGTCCAAAATGGGGCTGATAGCTGCAGAGTTCACAGGCCTTTCGGTCTGGTATTCCTTCAACAGCTCCAGGGAACTGGAGTCAAACAGCTTTGCGGTGTGATCTTTGCTGGCTGTGACAAACATTGTGTTGTCTCTTGACATCTGCATGTCGTTGATGCTTCCTACATGCTCCTTGATGGAGTGGAGCTTCTTTCCGGTTCTCAAATCCCACTGCCTGATTTCACCATTCTCGTGTCCAGTAATAAGAACCTCGTCTAGCGAACCCCACAGGACGGAAGTTACCTTGTGGTCATTAACTTCCCACTTGAGGATAGGGGAATGGATATGACTTGAATCATCGACGTTTCGTGTATCAATGATGAAGACTTCGCAAGGTTGTTTCATAGCTTTGTCGGTAGAATAGGCAGCTTGGTTTGCGCTGTAGCTGAAAGCGCAAGTTCTTACGGAAGAATTTGTGCTGATGTTTCCGATCTCTTTACCGGATTCACAATCCCAAAGTCGGCAAGAACTGTCACCTCCGCCGGTTATGACGGCGGTGGAATGCCAGTTGACATCGATACACCAAACGACACCTCCGTGGCCATTGAAGGTGCCGAGGCGCTCCCCGTTCAGAGCCCACCATACGTTAGGTTTGGAATCCTTTGCTGCAGTAAAAAGCAAATCTCCCTCACGATTATACTTAATTTGTGTAATAGCACGCTCGTGCCCTTGCAGTAGTAAGGGCTTCATTTTTAAATGTAAAATACAAAAAGCGGCTTGAACACGCTTAGCCAAAACGTCAGACGGAAAATGAAAGAGTCATAGAAACGTCATACACGAGGAAATCTACAATAATTCTAGTCTATGGTCGGCCAAAAGCCACAGTCACTTCAGTGAATAGGCTCATAAAAAGCAAAAAAAAAAACAAGAATCTCTATGATATTTAGCTCCGATACTCGTAGAGAAAGAAATATTCAATAAATCAACATGTTTTAAATCAAAATTACAAAAACGTACACTCTTACAACTGTAAGAATCAGTAAAATACTTAGGAATTATTTATCAAAACTTAAAATGCAATGCATGATTTGAAAATGAAAGGAATGAAATAAAAAAAGCTCACCTACTTTTTTAAGCAATCAAAAACTTTACAGAAAAAAAAATCATACAAACGTACTATGCCCTATGCCAATCACATTTACAATGCTGTAAAGTCAGATGGGGAATTTTATGTAAATTGCACCCTGTTGTTGAAGCACAGAAGGCAATTATATGATCCCCTTAAAAACCTCTTCAAAAGACATCTTTAACGGTTCGTAGCTGAGTAAACGCGTTGGATTCTCATCCGCGCGTCATGGATTGATTTTTTCTGCTAGCCAAGTTTTCCATTACTCCACAAGCAATATCTTCCGTTCATTATGATGATAGTATGCGTTTTTATAATATTGTTAAGTTATTCGTAACCCAAGTATGTTTGTCTTCCTTAAAAAAGTAATAATAAATAAAACGCTCTCAACTTTCTTACTCTGAAATAATTATATTCAAAGGAAATTTTATTCTACACATTTAAAAATAGATCTAACTTTAATCGTATTGACTCAAGTAAGAATACGAAATCCTCACTACGACAACATATACATTTTGTTACTCCATTACATTTTCTCTTCTATCAACTTATATAAACTTCTCCTTCTCGAACTAAAATTTTTGCTAATTTAGCGGATTTAAAAAATATTTAAAGGCATGGGTTGCAGGGACAAGAAGAAGTAAGGTAGAAGCCATGCTAAAACCAAATAGAGAATAGTGCTCTTCTTTTCTGTTCTGCCCTTTAAGAAAAATCCTCCAAGGTTCTGCTCTTAATAATATACTATGTATATATTTTGAGATTTTTATTTTCAATAATGTTCCTCTTTTTGTGTACTTATTTCTTGTAAAGTATTATCTTGCTTCACAGCCGATGTTATTATATACTATTTAAAACATATTTAAATAAACTTCTTCCAACTAAATTGATGTTCTCAATAGAATGAAAACCATGTACAACGTGGCTTTGGAAAGAACATTTACATTTCACATTTCTCCATTAAGGACATTTTTTTGTAAAAAATAAACAAATATACAAATTTCCACAACTATATTTCTCATTTTTTTAAACCTATACATATATCTATATTTGAATGTAAAAAGTTCTGTCAAAATCAGTCCTTACATTTTTTTTGCTTACAGTTTAAAAAAATTAACACCAGAATAATTGTGTAAAATGCTTATTACGCAATTGTCGCGTATTTATTAGTAAGGTATGTCTCCGAAAGAATTTTGTAAAAGTAAATAATTTTTTTTTACAGATAGCATATGATTTACGTAGGTTTAATCAAAACTGTGGGTTTTAGAGCTGTAGTTTCAAAACGAATTGATTTTAAATCTCAGTTATAATACTGTCAAAAGAAATATTAATTTTATAATAAAAATAAAATCACCATTTAATAGCATCTATTTGATTAGTGCACGTTATCATTATAATAGATGCAAAAATAATATAATTAAATTAAAATACTGTGTGACGTTGAAAATTTTCAGTTAAACATATTTTAAAAACTTGACGTGAAGGTTTGAGAAAATAACTTCAACAAAAATCGTAAACTTCTTTGGAATTGAAAGTCAAATAGGAATATACATCTGGGTGCTATAACGCAGGAAGTCCGTTTTTTAAACCAATGACATGTACGCCAGGGCATAGGTTTGTAGTGTTTCACTCCCTTTGTCCAGCAATATGGAGAAATAGGTTGTCAATTAAAATGTTTTATTTAGAAAAAATGTTGAATCACTTTTGACCCCGATTTTATTACATAAATAATTGTAACAATTGGTGTCGATGGTGTTTTAGTTGTCTTTCTCTCTGGTTGTTTCCTGTGCCGAATGTTTACGAGCATTCACGAAGCTAGTCGAAGTTTTCAATGTCCCTTTTCATTCGTCCTTGTTTGGTGCGATATTGAAGTGTTGTGGAGACAAATATTTGTGTTAACTTGGAGACAGCTTCATCAAAGGTTAGTAGTTTTACTGTTTTCTATGTGTACATTTTATAAATAAGCCCCTTATGCAGCACATCCACTCCAAAATCGATGTTCTAAAATGGCGTCGACACCGAGAGAATCCACGATGTAAATAGTGATTTTTACTTAAGGCCCAACGATGCTCGGTTATAATTTAAGTTTAAAGAAATATCATTTTAAAATCCAATGGGTTTAATTGTTTGATATTTGTCTAGTGCAAAGGTTAACTTTATCTATTTTTTGGCTTGCTTAGTATTCGTGTTGATGCTATATGTATTATGTTATCTATGTAAAAATGTATAATATAGGTATTTGTGGATATAGTTAGCTCACACTGAAAATTTGACTTTGTGCAGTTGGCGATAGAGTCGAAAGTCGTCTGTGGTTCTTTTTTACCCACACATGCTCGTCTACCTTGCGTATGATCTGAGGTTTGTATGTGTTTAGATACGCCTAGATGTAATACGATACACTTTCTTATTTCAATAAAATTATTTCATACCTGCGCAGTGGTTGTTAGGACGATTGTATCCCTGTTTTGCTATTTGCTCAAATTATTGTGTCAAAGTACATTTTGAGTTACATTTTTGACTTGGAATTTCGTGGATATTGCGATTTTTCACAACTAGCATTGTCGGTTGTGGCCAACCTTTTTTATTTGGCATTTTTAAGGGTTTTTACGTTTCTTAAAAAAACTCTTTTGAATACTGCAGTCCCAAACTGTTAATCTGTCAAAAAAACATTAAGATTAGATAACATAGACTCAATTATTCAATCAAATGCAAACCACACCTGTGGTTTTTAGTTAAATGAACGCAAAACGGGGGCCGATGTCGTGAGAACTGTTAAAGATAGCAACAGTTATTTATCCGGAACTTTTATTTATTTCTTAATTAATTCATATAATTTGCATTGTTTGATTTAATTATCCTCAACTCAAAAATACGACCAAAATTTATTTAAAAATAAATGCGTTCGTTGCAAAGGTTGCCGGCAGTGACCTTTTCTCGACATTTTCCACCCTGATGCCCGAATTTATTCTTCCAATGATAATAACAAACAATACAAGTTTTGTTGCTAATACGGAGTCAGAATTATAATTATGATCTCAACATGGGCAATGAGGATAACACAAACTTTTACGACGTTAAAAAATACGTAATTTTTAGGAAACGCATTGCCTTTTTAGATTTGCAAAATTACGAAAATCGGCTCGCGACAGTGACAGCAGTTGTCACGGAGCGATTCCGTTTGGCCGTAGAAAGAAACCTGGCTTCAAACAACGATATAAGAAGAAAAAAAAACAATTTTGTGAATGGGGGTGTTGTATTAATTATTATTGAAACTGTTCTGGTCTCAGAGGGTTGTTGAAAACCGTTTAGTAATAATAATTTGTATAACGCCGTTTTTGTGAAAAATCACCTCAAGGGCGCTGTACAGATCTTTATTTCTAGTTAATATTATTAAGTTGATACTAATTCATGGCTAATTTATAAAGCGCAACTTGTGTGAAATGTCACACACTACCAGAGCTAGAATATATTTAAAAAATAAATGTTATTATTTATTTACGCCTGTTAAGAGCAGGCATCCAAGCTAAGCGATTGCTGCCGTTAGGTATTTTTGGTACTTATAGACAAACGCGGATCGCCGCTAGCCGGCCGCCCGCTCGCTCGCTAACTTTGCTTGGGACGATGACGGATTTAAAAAAGGACGCAGCATTTTGATCAAATACGAAATAAAAATACACTTGCTTTATAACATTTTAATGTATTCGCTGTATGAAAATAAATGGATACAGCTTGACCGACTTAACTTTGCAGGCGGCTAAAGTAGGAACAAGCGAGCGAAAAAACGTTTTTTAAATGCATAAATTTAAATATCCACCAAGTCAAAACTGGTGATGCCGCTGACTGCAAAGTAAAGTATGTCGTTCTGTAGGTATAATGTAGGGCTCTAATGAGAATAGGCAGGTATTTGAAGAGTAATACATATAATACAGTTTGATATTAATTGACTATACATAGTACATTTCACAATTGAAATATATTTATTTTAGTTAACCCTCCGCATGCCTGATGCAATTATAGTAAGTGTTATGCCTGACCCGGCAATACAATTTTTTTTATAAGTGTGCATTCATATATTTTTTTTGCTTTTTTTAGTTTTTAAACATATGCTCTAATAAATAAATATAAAACATTTCCGAAATTATAACTTCTTTATTTAATATGAGCCCAAACATGAGCAAAAACAAACTCGGTTTTGGATAGATAAATATAATGAAAGGTAAATTCCGGGTAAATCAACGGCGGCTGTAATGGTTCTTAAATGTGTATTGCCCGATCCACATGACATTACAGCGGAAATTATTTCACTATTTACATCCATTCTATCCTTTTTCTCTTCAATTAAATCTTCTTTAAACTTCCGCTCGCACATTCTGCATTTAATGATCAGTTTTGAGTCCAGCCCTTTTCGAACTTCGGAAATAATTTCAAGACAGTGGAAATTACATCCGAATTGTGGGGCATCGTCACTTATACTCTGTAATTGCTGCATAAAATACATCAACTCCACAAGTCGTCGACCCTTGATTTTCGTTTCGGCTGGAACTTGGTTTTCCGTTGAATTTTCCACCAAAAATACATGTTCGCAAAAAAAAACGTTGACATCAAAAAAGAATACCAGGTCACTATAGCAAGTATATGCATAAGGCTTATATATTTTAATAAATAAATTCAAGATGGCTTCCGAAATTGCTTATTTTGACATAATATTCAAGTTCAACGCACCTTCAAATTCCCTAATCCTGATTTTGAAGCGAATCGGTAGAAAACTCAAGAAATTTAAGATGGCCGCCGAAATTATGCATTTTGACATTAGATTCGAGTTCAGCGCACCTTCAAACTACCTATTTCTGATTGTGAACCTAATCGGTAGAAAACTAAAAAAAATCAAGATGGCCGCCGAAATTATGCATTTTGACATTAGATTCGAGTTCAGCGCACCTTCAATCTCTCTAATACCGAATTTAAACCTAATCGGTAGAAAACTGAAAAAAATCAAGATGGCCGCCGAAATTATGCATTTTGACATTAGATTCGAGTTTAGCGCACCTTCAATCTTCCTAATACCGAATTTAAACCTAATTGGTAGAAAACCAAAAAAAATCGCACTGCTCAAATTATGTATTAGAAAATATTCCCTTTGTTCTTTACCATTTCTAATAACTGAAAAAAAAACAAAAATAAAGACAGCATATACAACAGGATTTAAATTTATTCAAAATATAATAATTTAATTTTTACATACCCTCTGGCTGGTTGATTGAATAACCCCAGTTTCCTTGATTATTCGTCGTTCGAAAACGGATAAAAATGTCGAAAAACCAAGTGACGACCTTTCCCCTTAGAAGCTAGCTCGTGACTGAGACAGTTACGAAATTACATTGTATTTATAAGAGAGATTACGCGGCGTTAGAATTCCATACGAATTTAGTACGGCGGACGAGAATTTAAAAATGCAGAGAGTTTGAGCTAATTACAGTAAAAATCTAGTTACTCTGGAGTGTTTTAAATTTATTTACAGAAAACTTTACTTTATTTACTCTGAGATTATGGAAGGATTTTAAGTAAAAATGTTTGTAATAGGCGCAGGTAGAAAGCCAGAAAAGGTATTTTCGAACGTTCTTCGTAAAATTGTAGTTTGTATTTCATATAGAAATTAAAATACTACTGTGTAGAATTTACAGATAAATCATTTGTGGTATTTCTTGTACTATAAAGCCAAAAAGGGACCATATTGACAGCTTCCTCTTAAGGCTTTATGCACAAATATTTACATAAAAAAACAGTATACTTATAAACAGTGCAAAAAATATTATACAAAAATAAAAAATAGTAGAGAATAATAGCTACATCCAGAGTAATAATAGTTATTATAGTTAACTAGCGAAAAAACATAGATTAAACCAACAAAAAGTGGTATTTATATATTGATGCATGTTTAGGGCTGTGAAAAGATTCAGAAGAACAAAATTTACACTCATGCAAAAATAAGTTTTAAAAATTATTATTTTATTGCATCAATATTAATTTCACGCGTTTTCGGTAAAATAAATGAAACCAGGGTTTCAGATTTTTTAATTAATTGGTTCTTCATCCCTGCACTGTTATTGGCATCGGACCTCTCGGAGGGACTGACACTTGCCTCGCTCCCGCCAGCCTCATTTCCATTCGCTGTGATTATGTATAGTATCATATCGCTGCTGGATTTACGCCTTACCCTTTTCGCGAACAATTCGAGAAAACTTGATAATTATTCCCAATACATCGTTCATTATGCACGTGGGTCGCTCGCAGATCACCCAGACTAATTAACACCGTTGAATATTGCATACCAAATTATGCATCACTAATGCGAAAACACCTCCGCCACATTTGATATTTGTAGATCATGATTCGTGATGTCGATACGTCACTAAGCGATACGCATGATGGTTATTTTAATTGTAGAAACGAGATATCGATTGAATTTCATTCCGACGAATTATTAGTAGTCTTAATAATGGATACGTTTTAACAATCGAATGGACCTGATGATTGTTTTTATTTAGAACTTGAAGTAACAATATATGGAGGGAGAGCTAATTATTTTTACCTAACCTATACAAACTTGCGATAAATCACTTTCTCCGGGTTTTTACGTCGTACGCCATGAGAGAGAAAGAGACAACAAATATAATACACCGCTTCTATGTACTGTCGCGATGATCTTGGGCTCCTGGGTCACCGCGGGACTCCGCCCACATTTTTTATTATGCTACTAAACTTGAGGAAACTAAACGGTTTTTTAGATTATATGCTATATTTTTGTTGATAACAATACTGTGAAAAAGTGGTTATACACATTATGTTGATATGTGCTATGAATGGATGTATAAATACCCTAACCTTAGTCTTAGCCACGCCCAGGTCCGCCGATTCCGGTAAAAATCATCAAACACTGACTACACTGCCTTGGATAGATACCTCTCTATATACTCTTCAGCCTCACAACCCACAACATACTCCAATTGGGGATGCCATAGTTCCATTGGCTTCGGGCAATTGAACTCTTGTGCGGTATTCACACATTCAGATATGATACTTTTGGGTCCTAAAAAGAGGACCACGATTTGGATGTCGTCGGAGGTAAACACGTCCAAATCGTCGTTGTATTTTTAGACCGCTTCAATATGTTGCTGTTGTCGTTTTTCCCCATTTATATTCGCTTCGTCCGCAGTCGGGCGATGAATCTGACACATCACTCGATTATTAAAATGTTTCGATTATGCCCGACACTAATTATTGCCCCTGCGTGACTACGGGCAACTGAACAGGAGAGGAAGCTGTACGCTCTGTAGGGTCGTCTGATGTGATTTATCGAATCCAATTCTTTCGAGATAATAATCATAAAAATAACTCCTCCATGGTCGAGTGTTAAGACGCTCGACTACGAATCCAAAAGTCGCGGGTTCAAACCCGGCGTGCACCGATAACTTTTATTTAATTAATGTGTGTCATAACACATTTAATTCATATAATAAAAAAAGTATATTTGCGGCACGTTCCAGAGTGGTAGATACTCCAAGTATCGCCCTGGCGAAAGACCACCATTCAGAATCGAAACGTTCCTTGAAATGGCTTTAGCCGTGTTTGGTGACCAAATCTGAATAGTCAGGTACTTCCCAACTTTACTCTTCACCATCTCCTTCCCCTCCCCGCTATCTTCAGCCCCACAAAATATCCCAATTGGGGATGCCATAGTCTCACTGGCTCTAGACCAGAGGTTCCCAAACTTTTTTGTCCCGTAGACCACTTGCCGATTGTTTCTTTTTTGTATAGACCCCCTGCTTGAAGTCGAACTCGCAAAAAAATAGTACTAGTCGGTAGAGATTTCAAATCTAAAAGTGCTAGCAAATCAACAAAAATTACTCTCCGAAAAAAAAGCACTACTCGGTAGAATTTTGAAATCGAAAAGTACCAACAAATCGACGAAAAATCCTCCCCAAAAAAGTACTAGTAAATCAACAAAATTTACCCTCCGAAAAAAAAAGCACTAGTCGGTAGAGATTTGAAATCGAAAAGTACTAGCAAATCGACAAAAAAATCCTCCCCAAAAAAGTGCTAGCAAACCGACAAAATTTACCCTTCGAAAAAAAAGGACTAGTCAGTAGAAATTTGAATTCGAAAAGTACTAGCAAATCGACAAAAGTTCCTCCCCAAAAAAGTACTAGCAAATTGACAAAAAGGTGAAACTGAGGAAGAACCGGTTCCTCGCCAAATCTTTGTAGTTCTTTGTAGTCAGTCGAACTTCCATTGAAGTACTTCATTGAAGTCCAACTTCAATTGAAATATATAAATTACGGCAAAATGAAGTAGTTTGCACCAACGGAACTACTAACTTCAATTGAAGTATTTTTTCAATAAGAATTGAATGAAGTTGGAACTGCCGCAAAAGGAAGTAGTTCTTTGAAGTTTGCGGGAAGTCAACATTTTGGTGACAGCTCTGCCTAAATGGAATCCACTCTCGTGGACCCCCATTTACGTCTCATGCACCCCCCAATTTTTTTTCATTGACGTGGACCCCTTGTAGGTCGGAATCGACCCCTGGGGGTCGATATAGACCACTTTGGGAATGACTGCAGTTGGGACTCTGGTGCGGTATTCACTGTTAAAAAAAAATAGACCCTTGGCTCGGAGCATAGTTCGCCAAGTTTCCATGCATTTGTGAAGAGGAATAACTCAATAGCATTTTCGCCAAAATTGAATCCACCTTCCTCGCGCACCACACACCGTACATTTACTTGTACTTATCTGCCCGATTTCGATTTCACGTAACATTTTACCGAAATATTCATATCGTACTTTGTGATGCAAATAAAAAAGAACTCGTCAATTAGATATGGGAAACAGGCATGATTTTAAAATCGCTGATAACGGGCTCTTTCGACGCGACAACGACTTAGCAGAAAGCGGTGATAGCGGGGCAAACAAACAAACCAACCAACCAAACAACCAACCAACCAATGCGGGGTACTGCTAGCACATACTGCCACACTTTTGATTTAGTCAAAGTAAACTCCACAATCTGTTGTGATGTTCGTTATTATTAGTTAGTTCTCATTCGCTGGAGTGCCTCTAGTTCTGCCGCAGAGATCTCTGTTGCAACATCTCTTCCTTCCGACACGAGGGACTAATGCACTTTTGGTTTACTCGAAGTAAACTCCACAATCTGTTGTGATGCCCATTTTAAAATACCTTTTTGTATGAATTCCCCACAGGAGGTGTCCTTAATAGTCTTTTTCATCTTTGGATATGCTGCGTGAACTGTTTTTTGCAAGGAAAGCGAGTAGGGATCCCGGGTCTCGTAAGAAATATGTTGTAGGAGGGAGGAAACACAAAAGCCGGCGAATCGTTCCACAGCCGGAGCTGTTGTCAATCTGTTTACATAGAACTTTCACGCGAAAAATGTCAACCGGTGCATGTGTACAAGTTGGGCATGCCCATTGAGTATATGGAGTGGTATCAATCCAAGGCAGTGTAGTCAGTTTTTGTTGATTTTTACCTGACTCGGCGGACCTGGGCGTGGCTAAGACCAAGGTTAGGATATTTATACATCCATTCATATCACATATCGACACAATATTTTTGTTTATTCGTATAACCACTTTTTCACAGCATTGTTATCAACAAAAATATAGCATCTAACCTAAAAAACCGTTTAGTTGTGTCAAGTTTAGTGGCATAATAAAAAATGTGGGCGGAGTTCCGCGGTGACCCAGGAGCCTAAGATCATTGTGACCGTACATAGAAGCGGTGTATTATATTTGTTGTCTCTTTCTCTCATGATGTACGACGTAAAAACCCGGAGAAAGTGATTTATCGCAAGCTTGGGTAAAAATAATTAGCTCTCTCTCCATACATTGTTTCTTCAAGGGCATGCCGGTACTTGATGATTTATGATAACACGATCGTGATTTTAGATAGTTTTTATTTGTATACATATTATTCTCTCCTTGTTAGTTAGCCTTATTAGATTATTTAATTTAGTATGAAGCGCACTTGAGGTGAAATATTACAAAACTGCGCTATACAAGTTCACCGTTATTATTGCTGGAGTGAACGATGACGCTAGTCCTTCGAAGTACATTCCATAGAAATACCGGTAGAATTAAAACGGCATTCTATGTTCTAAAGATTGCTGAATCTATTACAGATGATATCTAAACGTATTGTCTGTTTTTTGCACATAGTTTTCTCAGTTATCCCTAGAGCATTTTATGTACAGCATTATTGTTCAAGCGTTTCCTTCCTCTCGACACTTCCTTTCTCTGTTCACTGCATATCTCCGATCCGTAAAAAAACGATCCGCACCCAATCAATAAATAATCTCTAAAACCAGATCGAATTCCACTTCCAGCGAACTATTTTCTATTTCGACTTTTTTTTGAATTAGCATAATATCGAACTGACCTAGTAATACTATTGTTTAGTGATTTATTTACCTGTGTGTGCGTGTCAGTGACGACATTGGCAACTGGACTGGCTGACTGACTGACTGGTCGGTGCTATTGTCTCCACGCGGTCGGGCAGTATTATAATTGTATCGCAGACCACACCGGCGGCTACCATAGCCGATCATCGCAATATCTATATTCAGTTAGACCCATGCGAACTAAATTACCCCGCGATGCGGAATGTGACGTCGAACTGTTTTTATTTTTTATATGAGGCCTGTTCAAAAGAAAAGGTGAATTTTGAATTTTCGCGGGCTACGTACATTCGACTATCGTTTTTATTTATGTTGGTACACATATGTTTATGATATGTTAGCATTATCAGCCATTTTGGATTAGTGGTTTGTTTTTGACAACTGGAAAGGTTAGTCACGTTTTTGTGTGTTCTTCGATTTTTTTACTTTTGAAAAAAATGAATCAAAGAATAAAATCCATGATTTGTTTTTCCACAACTCCAGGACGCTCATCGTCATTAACATCTTCTCGGCCTACTGTAAAGCGTTTGTGCCACTTCTAAACCCTTTTTTGAGACAAAGTAGACTCGTCGAATGCCACAGTCAACATTTTAATTGCGTTAGAGAACTTTATTCCATTTTTAACGCAAAATTTAATACATATTCTTTGATCCATTTTTTTTTTCAAAAGTAAAAAATTGAAGAACACACAAAAACGTGACTAACCTTTCCAGTTGTCAAAAACAAACCACTAATCCAAAATGGCTGATAATCCTAACATATGATAATAATAATAATAATAAAAAGTTTTATTCCGGAAGGTATGCAGGAGTAGTGCAATGCAATACCTTCCAAAATTGATATGAATACATTGTAATAATAATAGTAACAAAATAAAAATGAACAGAAATTCATAAGAAATAAATAAATAAGTAAATAATAAAATAAAAATATATGTAAATAAAATAATAATAATGATAAAAAAAAAAAAATAAAAAAAATAAAAAAATAAAGAATATAAGTAAGAAAATATTAATGGAGTATATTAGGCCTCATTTCTGCAAAACGCCATCAAGAGGGAGTCCATCCTGGCAGCGTTAAGATTGATGGGGCCAATAATTTACTCCAATGCGCTTCTATGCTTGAGTTCGGGATCTGACGGGATTCCATGATGAGGTTATTTCTGGAGTTGTTAATCCTTTCCCGCATTCCTGCTACCCTGGTTCTCATAAGGGCTGCAAATCCTGGAACTCGCCCCTCGGTGAACATACCGGAAGCACTGCAGTGCCTGGGAAGATTGAACATCATGCGGTAGGCGTTGTTGTACTGGACCCGAAGCCTTTCCATGCTACTCTTCTTAAAATTGGTCCAGAGCTCGCGCGTGTATAGGGTAGTACAGAACGCCAGGAAGAGTGTCCTTTTCACTGGTGGACTACAGAGCCGAAATCTTCTACTGAGCATGTTTGATTTCACACTGAGTGCTCGCCTTTGCCTGTCAATGTCGTCGTCATCCATTAGCTTGCTGGTGATGATGTGCCCTAGATATTTGGTTTCTTCTACTACCTTTAGAACCTCACCGTTCAAGAAAGCTGGAGGAATGTTTTTCGGACCCAGCCCGTATCTGATAACCATCAGTGCCGTTTTTAGCAAACTCTTCGCAGATATTCAGAAGGAAACGTAGCCCTCTTATAGACGGCGTCATGAGTATTATATCGTCTGCATAGCTCACATTATTAAAACACTGTCCTCCAATATGGCAGCCCACCTTAGCATTATTTAATCTATGGGTCAGTTCTTCCATATAAATGTTAAACAATAATGGGGACATGCATCCTCCTTGTCTAACTCCGTTTTTCAGATAAAAAGGTTCGGAAAATCCATATTTCCACTTTACCAGGTTTTCTTGTTGCCGGTGCCAAGTGTTGAGAATGTGGACGACCTTCGATGGTATACCCCTTTCAACGAGTTTAGTCCATAGTAAGGGGTGATGGACTCTGTCGAACGCCTTACTGAGATCAAGAAAGCACGCGTAAGTAGTTGTTTTCTTTTTTCGATAGTGTTCCAACGTTCGTTTTACGCAATATATCGCTGTGTCCGTGGAGCACTCCTTTTTAAAGCCCATCTGATTATCGCTCGTTTTCATGTGGGGTCCAACCTGGTCCAACAGAACACGTTAAAATATTCTGGCGATAGAGGTAGCGATGGAAATCGGTCTGTAATTTTCCTGTAGAGTTATGTCGGACAATTTCGATTTGATAATCGGTATGATATTGTTTTTGTCATATCTTTAGGAAGGTATCCACTCTTAAGGATGACAATAAACAACGTTGCGAGTAGTTGTGAAATCGCTCCTCCTGCGTGTTTGACGTGTTCGATGCTCAATCCATCGAGCCCTGCTGATGTCCCAGCTTTCATGTTTCTGATGGCTGTGTTCACCATGTTCACTGTGACCTGGAGTTCGATATCATCGTATTCTGTCAGTGGGGTTTCGTTTGAAGAGACGGTAGCGGGAGGGGTTTTAGTGGCGAAGTGCAATTTGAAAATGTTGGCGATGTTTTCCGGATTCGTTTCTCCATTGATGTTACTCGGAACTTTACACCGTACATTTAACACTTTGTTTGACTTATTCCAAAATTTTTTAAAGTCCCGTTTATCGAAGTCCCCAGCGATTTTATCCATCTGGAGTTGTATGGAATTATTTTGGCATTTTTTCAATGCTGTTTTAAAGGCAGCACGCTTTGCCTTTCTATCCTCCGCGATAGGACCTTCGTGTGGTCTCCCATTTTCGATCCAAATATTCATCGCTTGTCTGGATTCTTCGTATTTACCCGCTACATAGTCATTCCATCCACAGACTTGCTTATATTTTTGGGTGACTCTTTCTCCGAATGCTGAAATAGCAGTGTTTCGTAGCGCGTCTACTATATTCTCGTACAGGTCTTCTATAATAAACATATGTGTACCAACATAACAAAAAAAAAACGATAATCGAATGTACACAGACCGCGAAAATTCAAAATTCACCTTTTCTTTTGAACAGGCCATGTATATTATCGGTTTTATTCTTGTATTCTTAAAATACAATGGCAAATAACGTTGTCAATTCTGTACAAGTAATTAACAACTAAATCCAACACTAAATTTAAAGTTACACAAAAAATATGTTTTCTTTATTTATAACTAGGACCCGGATTCTTATTGCAAAAACACACTTTTTAGATTAGTAAATGGTTTTTGAAAAATACTAAACCACCTAATTTTTAAAAAAATATTCCAAAAAGAAGCTTTAAAACCTAAAATTTACAGTATAAAGCTTTTAACTAAGCTCAACTAGTTTAAAAAATCAAAACTCTTTTATGTTTAGTTTTTACCTCGAGCATTATATTATATTAATCTAAAATAAGTGTATCGCATGTAATTATTTTTTGCTAAAGGTGGGGGTCCCGTTTTTGCGACAAGAATCCGGGTCTTATTCGTAACTTGCACAGTTGTTGAGATCTGCTTCAAATTTATTTTAAAATTACAATGTACTATTCATAAAATGCCTGTTCTTGAGTTTCTTTGATTACACTTTTACAGACTAACCCTGTGTATTTGCGGCACGCTCCAGAGTGGTATATATTTTCGCCGTATCTAATGACCAGATCTGAATAGCCAGGTACTTCCTCTTCCCCATCTCCTTCCCCCTCCAATCCCTCGAGCCTCACAAGATTCCCCAATCGGGGACGTCATAGTCCCACTGGCTCTGGGCAGTTGGGACTTGGTGCGGTATTCACTTGCGCCATTTCCCCACGGATTGAACGCCATGCAATTCGTGTCTGGCACACACTCTGTTGTTATTCCGACTTCTGGGCTAAACTGTCGCAATGAAAATAAAATACACGGATTACCCATGGCAATAAGGTTCTTAACTGTTTTATGAAAATGACTTATCGAAGAGACGATTCTTAGTTCATGCGGTAGTCTATTCCAAACTTTAGGGCCTGACACTCCGAAATATACCTCGTGACTTCGAAACTGACGTATCTGTTACGAGTGAAATTGCCCCGATGGTAGCCACCCTCCGAAAGGTAAAGGCACCAGAAGACGAAATTCGAAAGTGTGGTCTCAGAACTTTGTAAACCCCAAAGCATGAATATATATGGAGACAGCTAAAAAAAATACCCAACCTATTTACGATAAATCACTTCGGGTTTTTACGTCGTAAACCGTGAGGGAGAAAGAAATGAGACAGGTTCTCAAACAATGTAGCTCCGCTTTTAGGTATGTAAGCATGTTCTCCGTCTCCCGCGTCTCTACGTTTTGTTATGCGACATAACGGGACAGAACTCCCAACGGTTTTTTAGGTTATATCCTTAGAGTAACAATATAGAGAGACCGTCCTAATTATGAGTCAAATCGTTCATACTCGCAAAATATAGCTCTCTCTTTATGCTCGTTTCTATAGACATGAGAAAAAGAGACAAACAATTGTTATTGAACATATGATTTGGGGCGTGCTAAAAGCCGTGTAACCATTTTTTCAATATATTACTAACTTCACAGTAGTTGACTTGTCAGTCAAATTGACAGACAAAAAGCTTAAAATATATAATTACTTAAGTGAATTTAGTGCAATATTAAAAAAAACTATCTTGCTATATGTGCAGTTGTTGGTTGTTTCAACTGAAGTAACAAAGGACCAAAAAAAATCAGTTTCCACAGGTATTTATCCAAGAATTCGTATTTTTTAGTTTGACCTCAAATATTTTACATGCTAACCTACAAAACAACTTGTTACCTACACCAATATTTAGTCAATCTTTGCATTATTTGTTTCGATATAATAAACTCCCGTTTAATATGAGTTTGAATGCATTCCTTATATGTTTTACTTCGATAGATATACGGGATTCTGACGTAAATTTGTTTGAATGGGGATTCCCTGATTAGTCCAACATCTGAACGTATCCATGTCTCTTTCTTTCTCATATAGCAACTCAAAATTGTTCGCGAACAGATAAAGACGGAATAATGTTTATCTTTACGGTTTTCTTCGCATCCGATTGGCTGGCAGCATTTACGTCATACCTCCTTTGGTCAATGCTTGGTCAAAAAGTAGCGTCAAAATTTCGCAAAGTTAGGTCTCTATATATTGTTACTCTAAGGTTATATCCTACATTTTTGTTTATAACAATACTGTGAAAAAGTGGTTATACAAATAATCACAAACATTATGTCGACTTGTGCTATGAATGGATATAATTTGACCGAACGGTAGCTGAGTGGACAGACGCGTCGGATTCCCACCCGGGCGTCGTGGTTTCAATTCCTCTGCTGGCTAAGTCCTCCATCATAGCACAAGCAACATCTTCCGCTTATTATGATGGCAGTAGGAGTTTTTCAAATATTGTCAGGTTATTCGTAACCAGGGAATGTTTGTCTTTCTTTAAAAAAATAAAAATAAAATATATAAATACCCTAACCACGTCCCAGTCAGGCAAAAATCAGCAATACTGACTACACTAGCGCTCCCTCCTGGTATATTATAACAGTGGCCCCCAACCTTTTTGTCGCCGCGGACCGGTCAGCGTTTGATAATTTGACCGCGGCCCGCTAAGGGTGGGGAAGGGGGTGCGGGGGACACATTGAATGTAGATTTTTTTCAAAATGTTTTTGCGCGGCCCAGTACCATTTGGTCCACGGCCCGTTACCGGGCCGCGGCCCATGGGTTGGGGACCACTGTATTACAACATTAACCATCAAAATTATGCCTATCAATAAATTCAAAATAGCCTGTAAAAATTATTTAAAATGCAATATAAATCAAAATAATCAGTAGTATATGAGTTAAAATATTATATAGTCAAAAAGAAAATGAAATAATTAGCTACTTGTAAACTTGAATGTACAGAGTAACTAATATAAAATAAATAAAACTAAAAAAAAATATTGCTCGGAGTTGTTAACCTATTATAAAAAAAAGTGGGTACAACAACCATCATTGTTATTATCTGGAGGAAGTTCGGTTTAAGTTTGAAATACATCTAGGATTGCCTTTTCCGCTTTCCGCCGTCTGTCGCCGGCACACACTTCCGACGGCCATTGGAAATCTCCCCGCGGACTCGCGACTAGCAGGCTGGCGCTGTTAGCCGGGTTCCTCCGCCCCGCATTTCACCAGCGCTACCATCATCCGCTGCCGGGACGTTTTACTGCAACGTGTGCCGCGAACGTCGTCCGCTGAGCCTTGTCGGCGGCAGTCGTCGAGCTGGCTGCATCCGCAGTAAACGTAGTAAACTGTTGAAGCATCGTATTTCTAATCGCAAACGTAAATGGGCAATAAATAACAGAATGGCGGGTGGGTGTGTACTCGACTCGGTCATTCATCGGCAAGGAATCGAAATGGGTTTACGTCTTTTGATTGTGAGATTAATTTACTTGTCATCCTTCGTTTGCCCTCTCTATTTAAACTTAATACTAGTCGTTACTACCCGGTTTCATCCGAGTTTCTTTGTTATTGAACAGTTGAAGAATACGGAACAAACAATATGGCGTCTAGTCTTGTCTTTTGAGAGAGTGGTAGATACTCTATGTATCGCCCTGGTGAAAGACCACCAATCAGAAGCGAAACGTTGCTTTAAATGGCTTTTAGCGACCAGATATGAATAGCCAGATGCTTTCCAACCTTCCTCTTTACCATCTCCTTCCCTTCCCCACTACCTTCAGCCTCACAACATCCCCCAATTGGGGATGCCATAGTCTCACTGGCTCTAAACGGTTGGAAGCAGTTGGGACTCTTTGTGCGGTATTAACTATTAAACAAAAAGTCAGATGCCTATTTCAAATCTATATAGCTTGTGGTGGAAATAACGTTGCTAGCGGAAATTCTAGCATGAAATCCCAGACAAAAAATGCAAATATCATTTGAAGTGAAACATGCTAACAGAGTTTCTGCTTTATAGTTACGAAGTACATGTTACGTGATCTCTCGTAATTCGTGTAATTCCATTGGAATATTAGTAAATCAAAGTGAATACAGTTTGATATGGCATTATTTTAATAATGAGTAAAGTGTATACTTCCCTAACCGTCATAAGGCATTTATATTTATTCTGATTCATTCGTTGTTTTTGTTATGATATTTTTCTGTTGGACAATCGCATAACGAGGCGAGTGCCAGAAATCCGAGCCGCCGGTGCATCTCCAGTTCTGTTGTGGCGAGAGCGCCCCATTGTTTGTTTGCCGCGCCGTATTGCATTACCTGGCCCCCAGCCCTAGTCCTCTAGCCTCCGTATAGCGAGCAGCCAACAAGCACTGTACGTAGCGCTCCGCCCGGCTAGCTAATAACCTGCCACCGCTCTGTCACGCTGGGTGCCCCGGACTCGCTCCCGGCTCCAAAGACACAAATACGGTTACTTTCTTTCAACTGACTACTCTTCGCATCTTAATACGGAAATTAGATACTGGAACAACAATAAAATAACACCCGCATCGAGTCCGCTAGGTTTTCTACCTAAAATCTCGTAATTAAGTCATATTTTTTCAACCATTGAAAAACGTCAACGAGAGCTCGGCTAATAAAATTACGTCCACCTTTTTTCTATGCATTTCGGTAATTTCTTTGTTCTCGTGGGCTTTCTACTATATACCTAGGAGATTTGTCTTTGGGATTAGGCCTTGGGGGCATGTTTTTATCATCGAATAGACCCTAACTGACCGAAAGTGGCATTAAGCCCACTACCTGCGCTGAAGGCAATACTTGCCATTGCAACAAACAATAGTTACAATATTACATGCAGATCCTTCTGCGAATGATTGTATCCAAGTATATTTGGGATCGTGCTAACTTATCACAAATATCTTCTGTTTATTGGAATCTTTGCCATTTCTCAAAACCTCTGAGGCATTTTGCCGAGAGGAAATATTTTTACGTACCAAATTTAAGACGCTTTTCTCTGCCTGCCTTTATATGATAGAGCCCGTTTAGTAGTTAAAAACAAACAGGTATTGCAGTTATATGCGACTTTAGATTCGCAGGTTACCCGCTGCGGAGAAACGCTACAATTTGAACAACAAACTAGACTAAATGGGTGGCAAACGCAACACTGCCCATAATACCCCAAAAATCCATCACGATAACAATCTAGACAGTTACGGCTAGATCAGGCCTCACCACAATATCTTGTCAAATGGTTCTTTCTAATGAACAACATGTCCCGACTTTATGTAATTAACATTGTAAAAGAAAGTCGTTTTACGGTTTGCGCAACAGACGCAGGGGTCAAAATTAGCGCTTGTAATTTTTGTTGCGTTGCTTACTGCGACTTAGTTATCGCAAAAGGGGAAATTATCGCAGGTCATTGACCTTTTACCGATTATTCACTGCTGGTCCTCTGGCGGGATTCGAACTCGGTTCGCTGGCGTGTCAGTCGGGCGTTATACCCATCGTTCATAAAGTTATGAAACATTAATAGGACAGAGGAATTTTTCAGTTTTTATGTTTTTTGCGCATTTAAAAAGTCGCCTGTATAAAAAATATATATATTGTAATAGAGCATTTCTTGATCTAAACCACGTTTTTTTTATTTTTATTTTTTATTGACTAGTTAACGATGAATACATATACATATATTTTTAAAAAGTTACACGTTGAACAGGTTTTTAGGGGCTAAATAAAATAAAAATATTGTTAAATATTACAGTATTTTAACTATATTATTTTAAAAAAATAATCGGTAATATGCGGTTTTTCTAGATACCAAAAACACAAAAACAATTGCGTGAAATAATTGAATTCATAATGTGAAAAGTATTCGCCAGAAGCGGTCGTGTAGCGGTTGGCCGATCCCGTGAAGTTTAAATAGAATATTATGTACCCTGGAAAGAACGAATTCAGACCGTTGATTTTGTTCTTACAATTTGAAGGAAATGTGTCAAAAGGAATAATTAGAATACGTGCGTGGCACAGTAAGACGCAAACAAACATATGATTGTACTCTTACATGTTCACTTCTTCGCGTGCGTTTCTTTACAGATAAATATAATCATTTTAAACAAAATATGTACGAAATATGTTGGGGAAAAATCCCTGTATCTGGGGAAAACTCTAATTCCTATATGCATATTATAGTTTCGGAAGTAGCAGATTTTAATAGAACTTTGTCAACTTTTGGCGGAATTGTTCATAAAATGCGGGTGACACGTATGACCAAAATTATAACTATTTTAGCAAATCTTGATAATATCGTCAGCCTTAATAACAATAACATTGGTATGTTTGATGTGTTCTGATGACTGAACACACTTGTCAACAGCCAATCAAATCATATCTCTAACCAGAATCGCAAAAACCAACCCACAATTTTGGCCATAGTTTTGAAATCTTTCAAATAATTATACTATTTTGAATCCAACTCCAGACAATGGTTTGACGTCATTTCAATTTGTGTGAACAATGGTTGAACCATAAGACAGGACCTTTTTATTTAAGGCAAAACGCTTTTTTTTCAAACACCGTAATTACATTTATTTTACCATGTTAGGCGGCGAATCACCAATTGAGTTAAATATTAGTAAACAAACACGCAAAAGGCATCAAGGTAATAATTGGTCAAAATGAATTGGTGAAACTTACTCTGTATTTATAATGTTCATTGTATTGGTATGGTTTTTTGTGCAGTGCAAACAATTCATCCCTAAAGCCTAAGGCCCCGTTCCTATTGTTGTCGGGACGACAATAAATCGCCTGCTCTAATAACTGAACAGTTTATACTGCGCCGTTCACATTTAATCGGATACTTTATTTTTTGCAAGCGCAATGCACCCGACAAGGTTTCGCTCGCTCATAGGTTTGTATGGTGCTTTTCACTGTCTTGTCGGCCCGACATGATGCACCCGCTCTCGGTAACTGGCGTTTACTTGTGCTCTGAGCCCGCCTATATATTTATCCCAATAAAACGCCAGAACTAATAATCGGCCTGTTGAGAAATTTGCGTCTATTCACGCCCGATTTTGAGAAATTGGGAGAAAAACGACAAGAAGTTCACAGTTTTCCATCGCGCACATCGATCACTTACTGCAAATTGACCGGTTAGTAGCTGAGTGAAAAAACGCGTCGGATTCCCACCCGGGCGTCGTGGGTTCAATTACTTTGCTAGCTAAGTCCTCGATCATTGCACAAGCAACACCTTCAGCTTGTTATGATGGCAGTAGGATTTAAAAAAATATATTGTTAGGTTATTCATAACCAGGGAATTGTCTCGAAAAAAAAATGTTTTGACGAACCTAAATTTTATTTTATAGTGTGAAATGAGAACAGAGGCGTGAGGCGTCCGACATCCAACATCCATCAAGCAGTCGTCCCGACTTCCCACCCAGTGGGAACCAGGCCCTGTTTGGCATTATAAGAAAATATTCTATTTACAAGAGAGAACCTACTCAAAAAATGTTCCATCAATCTACCAACACATAAAGTTCCTATGTTATTTTGGTAAAACTTACGAATCATCTTTATCTTGGTATTATTTAGTAATTTAACGTAGCGCTTCTCACTTAGCGACAAGTTCATGAATTATTATAATTTTCTTCAAACTCCACGCTTTGTCCGATAGTATTAGGACTATTTTGTAAACATTCGTTATTTTCACCCTCGCAAAGGGCTAAGCCATTACATATAAAGACAAGCTTCGGGAAATTATTATTTCTTGAATGAAATTAATAATTATTACTATGACATCATTTGACAAATAAATAACATGATATTATCGTATCTTATGTATTTCTGCTTTTGCGATAAAGATAAGGCATGAAAACAAATTATTGATAGCGCACGGGAAACTTTGTCAAAACTCGACAGGCATCGAACAATAAAGTGGTTTTTGTTATTTCAATCATCAATAATAAAAGTCATACAAAACACAAAACTAGGCTGGCTACAGGTTACAGGTAAATATGGTACAACCGAAGTGTGAGTACATATTATTACGTTACCAAATCGTATAAAGCAATAATGACCAATGCCAACGGTGTTATCTTTACTTTGATAGTAAATCCAGATTACGTATTTGTTTATCGGCCGGTTGCGAATAATGGTGTCGTTTCGTTTGTGTTCTTGCTGATGGTAGCCAGCAGCCAGTACCTTGAAGTAACAGCCAGTACCCAGTGCCTACTTCTGTGGCGGTGGATTTAATAGTGCTGCCGAGAGTGCCGAGCGAAGTCGCTGACTGCTAATATCAATGCCTAATTCAGCATTGTACCTTACCTAGTTTTTAATATTATAGTGCGGTTGATTATCAAAGTGACGCCCGGTAGCCGTTTTCTCCTAACAACGTAGGTATGTTGAATTACATACTCGTGAGTACAGGTACCTATATCTAGCTTGACCCTAGAAGGTATTTGATTATCTCACTTATTGCGTATTTCACGTGCTCGAAGTTATTCACAAATAGTGTGGTAAACAAATACGTTTATGTTTGTTGTTAATTGTAGAAATTGCAGCGATTTTCGATGTGGATAGTTATTTTTGTGAATGGTGTGCGCAGAAAATTCCCAAGAGAAACCTGTCGTTCGTATCCGTGACCCCTCGCGGTAGACAATGTTGTGTTTTAGCATTTATGTGAATGATATGTTTGGTTTTTTTTTCTTAATTGTGGGTCTGTGAAGGTAATTATTGACTCTACGCCATCTTGCAGTGAAAATACAGTTCGGATAAGAAAATATAATCGCCATAATATCTAGATTAGAATTCGCATACAAATGGGGCCTCTCGGTACCCGCGCAGAGTAGCGGTAGCGAGCGGCGGCGTGTTTCCAGACAACACAGCGATGGCGTTGGTCTAGCTTCACGGCGCGCTTAGGCCGGATCTGTTCTCAGCCAGTGGGAGCGCTGCGAGTTCAGCGCGCGGCTGAAAAGTCGTTTGGTCCGTACGGGTGCCGAGCGGGGCGGGCCAACTGCCCGGCCCTTTCTGAACTGTGGCTCCACTTCCCTTTCCGCCGATTTGAATATCGTCCGCCTGCGGCCCGTGCCTAGCGGTAGCTGCACATTTCACTCGCTCGGCTTGCCACGTAAAGTGGGATCGATATACAACAATCCTGAAACGTAGAATAGAATAGAGCGTTCCGCGCAGTGTACACAATATGTTACACGTTGACCGTTGTTGCTGAGCTGTGGCGACAATTTTTATCGCCATTTTGTTATCGAGTTGTCTGTCTCGCGATTTGCCTTCCCTTCTACGAGAATATCCAGTGTAGGTATTTTCCCAGTCTTCAAATGGTACATTTCTCTTTGTATGTTTGTTTCCATCGGGCCTCCGTGCCGCGCACGACTGCTCGAACATCTCCCGAACAGAAAACATCGCATCCTTGGGGAAAAACTGTGCATCCTATTGTTTTGACAGTTCGTAATTTCCTTTCATTCGATGATAGGACACGCATTCATTCAGTTACCCGGTTCTAATGGATACAGGCTCCCGTGCCTCGCCAATACAAGTGTTTTGATTTCAATCTGTGAGGTGCTCTGGGTTCACCTTGGAATCGCAAACCCAGATTCTTGTAGTGGCGTGAATTGTGTTAGCTCATTTTGACACCCCTGTACTTCGACTTACCGAATACAAGCTTTTTATTTTTCAAACTATTATTTTGATGGTAATTGCCGCCAGGGTGTATCTTTTGGGAGTGTGTTACTTTGAGACATTTATAAAATAGCACTTTTTAGTAACAATAGGGGATTTTATTTTTTAATTTGACCTTTTTCGTCACAGTATTATTTTCTCAGTGGGAATATATATATATATATATATTTCCTCTATTATATTATTGATGTGATATTTAGGTGAAGTTGATAATTATCATTGTGCAATTTTAGTTTTGTATTCCTACATTGATGTTTGATTTAAAGGTGGATATTTTAAATGATCAAAAACAGTTTCACAAGAGTTTTAGCTCAGGTTATCTTTAGTTTCATTTCAAAACATGAAGCAAACAAAGTTGATCAGATATTTATTATTTATTTTGGTCCGACTCTGTCAGAGACGGATATCGTGGTCTTATTCATCCATGTTCACGTTTCCTGTAACCTGTTTTCTTTTACAATGTCTCCCAAGTTGATATCCTAATGAGGCTTATTTTGGTTTCAGATTCTAATCAACCCGGCTTCATGAACTATGATGGAAGCTCTCCACAAACGATATCATATTTTCTAAAAAGCACATGATGACAAATGCCTTCCTACAATTCCTCAAGGAACTCCTTCATCGGCCATACTTGGCGTGCGAAATGGAATCTCCTGACCTGTTACCTGCCGTACAATGCAACAAAGGTGAGTGAAGGGCCGGGAGCGCAGCGCGTGGGTGGTTGATGCAGCGCCTAGCAAAGTAACTAACGCGCTATCGCTGTGCCTATGTTGCAGGGTGCACAGTGAGTGAGACCGAGGGCTGGACTGGCGGCCCCCCAGTGTCGTCTGTGATATCGTCCAGCTCAAGAAGTCGCTCCCCGCCTCTCCGCCGGAGCGACGTCCTCTCTACCACTACTGACATCGCCGCCAACTACTCAAATATTCTTAAGATAAATGATAATAAAAACAATATGCAATCTGTGAAAATTAGCCTAGTTTTAGATTTTACGAATAACTTCGAACATAAGGGTATTGCTAATAATTATTGTCTGATATCCAATATCTCTTTAATATTATGTGTTCCAAAATTGATGATTAGAAATAATTGTTATTCAGATATAAACTTAAATATAATGAAGCTGAATGATGGAGTCATTGAGACGAAGATGACGGACACAAACAAATTTGGTGCTTTTCCGCAATGGTGGGAAATTCAAAGTCAAAGTATAAGTAAAACTGTAGATAATAATTGTGATTTCGACGTATTCGTAAAATGTATCCTGATAAACCAAATTGTTGGCCGGGCGCCAATTGACAGCATTCCTGTAACGAAAAATGCCATAACTGTCCAGGGTATCAAGTACGGACACCCGCACTCAAATAGCTTTAATCCAAACTTTATGTATAGAGGAGGCGAGGACCGCTCGCCCCCCACCAACAAGTCTGATTACGCTTTTATCCCCGCAACTCGTATTATATCAAACCATTCTGTATTTCCTGAGTCTGAACCAGTATCAACACAACACTTAGCTGTAGGGTACACGGAGAGAGAGGCAGGGCAAGAAGAGAAGGCCGGTTTCATCCGAGACAACAGCGTCAAGCACACCACCTTCAAGAACGGAGACTACACGTTTGCCGCCCTGCTGGACATGGTGGCCGGGACCGGAGCCAAGTTGGCCGCGCTGGCTGCGCAAGGGCTCCCCTCCGCGCTGCGTCTGGCTGGGGGCGGGGAGAGCTCCCTCAACACGCCCAGCGGTTGGGGCAGCTCGCCTGGAGCCAACAACAATGGTGAGTTGTACCCCACACTTGCTATTGCCGATTGTAGTCCAGTCCAAGAGATTACTAAATTGCTGTTTATTGCTCATAAAACAAACAAGTATATATTCATAAAATAAGTGGCAAGATTTTCTGAAATTGAAAGGAGAATATTAAAATAGAACTACCATTTCCAACAAAATCAAGGAAAAAAACAATAACCATGTCATTTTTTTTTCTTTTATTAAACTTGAACTTGAAAATTTGAACATTATGCTGGAAAAAATTAACTTTTTACCGGTGAATCCGACAAATCGGCATCATTACATCCTTAAGTGCAATAAGACACCACTTCCACCGGGGTGGCCACAAACTGAATTCAGAGTAATCAATGCTTATTTTGTTTAGTCTTTTTCCATTTTACAATTTCTCGACAATAAAAGTCTGTTATTAAAACGGTAAAGGGTAATTTTTTGCGTAATGTTAATTTTTATCTCTAATTTCCCATATTTATTTACTTATGGAAAATCAAGAAAACAAATGGACAATTTTTTTAGGTAAATTGAATATTAGTGAGTAAACCCCCCCAGACCAAATTTATATCATCAAATATAATGTGCCCATGGAAAGCTGGAATTCACGCAAAAAATTTCAGTCAAATATTGTATAGCATTGTCATTGCTCATATTAAGAAGGCATATTAGAAACTAACCAAAATTCATCATATTGAAGAATTCGACCTTTAATACATACCTGTTTTTCATCTGACTAGTATTTATTGCCAAAAGTATCCGTTAACTAGTTTTAATTCACCACGTGTTCTCTTAGTTCATGGTAAGTGGTGTGAAGGCTGACATTTGTCTCCTCTGTGCAGGCAACTCTAACTGGGGCGGCAGCGGTGCAGCTGTGGGAGGGGCTGGGGCTCCCGGCCAGCAGCAGTGGGGCGCCAGTCAGCGACCGCCCGGAGCCATACCTGACGGTACGCAATCATTCCTTACCCCATTCTTCTTTTTTGCCGAGCACAGTTAGGTGCTTGTACGATCCTTAAATGACAGAACTTTTTAGACCACCTTAAAATTGACAGTTAACATTAGTACTGTATCAAAATATATCTAGCTGTTAGAAATAACAGCTAGATGCCGCCAACGTCTAACGCTATTGACGAAAATTTGCGCCGACAGTTAGATAATATTATTAAAAATATTAGTACCTACATATGAATATTATTCGATGCAATAAAATCTCCACACTAGCTATTGTATTAGCGTTAGCGCCAAGTAAACAAAAAGGTGTAAGAGTATGCATCGTAAACGACATTATGCGTATCTTTTTATACTTTCTTACTAGAGGTTTTTGTGGAATATCCTATCCGAAACGCGCGATACGTTAGCTCCAAGAGTCAAGCAAATAAAATAATGACTAGGTAAAATATCGGCGGCACCTAAAATGTAACTGTTATGTTAAATAATTCTCCGAATGTCACCAAAATATCTAACAGCTAGATATATTATAACGACACATCGTATTGTCATGTACTTATTATTTTAGTCTTTAAAAAGGTGTAAAGAGTGTGTACTTCGTGCACAATATTATGCGTAGTTTGGAATAATCTTTTAATTATATTTCTTCTTACTAGACGTCTCTGTGGATTTTCCTATCCGAAACAGCCGATACGTAGCACCTAGAATCAAGCGACGAAAATAATGACAAATAAAATAATATATTTCGTTATATCTATGATATATCTCCCAATTTCTTCATTGAACTGTTATTTTTAACAGGGGCTTATTATTATTATAACCGATAGACTCGTTATTCATTATTTTTGCTAATTGGTTTTGTGTCTATCTCCTACTCGCTTAGTTTGGCGCATTTTTACTTGTCGCGCGTGCATTCAATGTGTTTTTGTGAATTGAAGAATACGATTAATGGTGTAATTGTCTAATGTTTGTTTTGTTTCACGGCCAAAGTGCAAATACCTAGTAAGCAAATAAATTAAGTTTTAGTAGACTTTACTTTTTTACTATTGCAATATTAGTGCATATAATTCAACGTCTATACTTAATAATAATAATAAATGGATAACTTTTATAGCGCCGTTTTCGTGGGAAAATCATCTCAAGGACGCTTTGTCTACTTATATGTAATTTAGAAAATATAGTATTATATTGGTAGTCTACCAAAAAATAGTCTACGTCGGCGTTATTTTCAACGGTTAACAGTTAACAATCGCCAACAATAACGGCGTTGGCGTTTTTTAGAATTACAGTTAATGTCCAGTACTAATTGGCATAGGTTGTATTTATAAGTGGACTTTGGATTACACGCAATGAAAGGACCCAAATAGGCAATCCGAGCTTCATGGATATCCGTGTCGAATGCAAATAGAAAATAGGTTAAATGTGTCCATGGCCTTTGGGTCCCATTTGGTTTATCATCTGTTTTGAATACACGCTAATACAGATGGACTGGAAGTCATCACACCTTTTGGTTACTGCGCCAACCATCCATTTTACTCGTTACAAAGTAATATCATCAACTACAAGATGGGATTTTTTTTTCTTTGATCAAATTCCAAGATCCACCCAGTCTTGATGTTATTTCACAATACATAAGAAATCATTTTTAGCTATTGTAATAAGCTTATGAAAATGAATTTTGACGTCTTTTTGGATATTTTATTAATATTTAGCATGTATCTTTATATTGCAGGTAACAGCAATAAGATAGGAGGCAACGGTGTTCCCGGCAACAATGGTGTAGGCGCCAACGGCAGTGGCAACGGAGGGGGCGGCGTTGGCGGCTGGGGGGGCACTGTACCCCCTCCCCCGTCCGCACAACCCTCGGCCCAGCCGCCTACTCAAGGTGAATACTAAAAACTGATGTATTGTGGTATTTCTGCCACCAGAACTGAAATATGGCGCTTCAAAAATATCTGGGATTTCTTATTTTGATTTAGTTTTGTCCCATTAGCTTCACCAAAAGTTAGGCGTGTCAATTCAAAAATTCCGACCCTACTTAAAGCATTTAAAAACTTGGTATATAAGTTATTAGCGGAAACTTCACTGGTGAATGCAACTTATAAATTTATTTATCAAAATATGTATAAAACAGTATGTTTACCTAAATAAAACAATAAAAAATATATAATCTTAGAATCAATTATACTAATAAGGGGGAAGTTAAAAATTGTTTAACTTTTTTGTTGGAACACGTGTAGTAATATATTAGATATGTCCCCAGGTGGAGGTAGTGGCGGGGGCTCCCCGGGCGGAGGGGGCGGGCCGGGCCCCACAAGCCCCTCCTTGCCCCAGCCCACGGCCAAGGCCCAGCTGGAGCAGCTCAACACCATGCGCGAAAGCCTCTTCAGCCTCGACGGATGGGGCGGAGTAAGTACACAATCATCACTACCACGTATTGTCTCGCATCATCAACATCATCTTTTAACTGTAAATGATTATTTTTGGATCCAACTCCTGAGTTGTCTTTTCAATTTACATGACCATTTTTTGGTGATTGCATTGTTAACTGTGAAAAGTTGAATGTTAATATTGTCTTTTTTTTTTAGCAACATGTCAACCAAGATACCAACTGGGAAGTGCCGACTTCTCCAGAACCCGGAGGAGTGAAGATGGATCAGCCAGGAGGAACTCCCGGAGGCCCTCCGGTGTGGAAGCCCAGCATCAATAATGGTTAATGTCAACTCTTCTTGACCCCACTTTTAAATTTTGAACTTATAATAATGTTTATACAAAATTTAGAAAAATCGAAATTACTCGCAGGTACCGATCTTTGGGAAGCCAACTTGCGCAACGGGGGACAGCCACCCCCGCAACCCGTTATGAAGACTCCTTGGGGGCACACCCCCACAAGCAACATTGGGGGCACCTGGGGAGAGGACGACGACACTCCCGAGTCCAGCAATGTGTGGAATGGTCCTCCCCCTCCGCAACAGTGGGGTGGGCCTCCTCAGCAGCAGCCTCCGCACTGGAATGCTCCCGCCAAGAAAGACGACTGGGGTGGCTGGGGAGAACCGCACCGACCAGACATGCACCGACCCGAGCTGCACCGTGCCCCCACCCAGGACCCCAGGGATATGCGTAACATCATGGGAGATATCCGAGGAGACCCTCGCGGCATCTCCGGGCGGCTCAATGGGAGCGCCGATATGTGGGGACAGCACCAAGGGATGCCCCACGCCATGCAGCCGCAGAAGGGGATGATGCCCTCTAACATGGGCAATGGAGTCAACCAATGGGGAGCCCAGGGTCCCAAGGACATGGGCATGACCAAAGGCAGCTCAGGATGGGAAGAACCCTCTCCACCGGCTGCACGCCGCAACATGCCTAACTTTGACGACGGAACCTCCCTGTGGGGGCAGCAGCGTGGAGGGGGTAACGGGGGAGGAGGCATGGCTCCCTGGAAGGAGATGTCCTCCGGTATGGGCAGGGGGGCCATGCAGTGCCCCCCAGGCATGCCACCCAACCGCATGCCCGGCGTAGTTCCCAACCCGATGAAGCCCGACGCCATGTGGGGACACCCACACCGCAACGGCTCCTGGGAAGATGGCGCCAGTCACGCCGGTAATTGGGAGAAAGAGAACTGGAACGAAAGCCAAATGAACCAAGGCGGAACATGGCCCGGTGGGCCAAAGAGTAAGCCCATGGGTGGCCCCGGAGGCTCGTGGGACTCTGACATGGGAGACTGGTGCGGTGGACCCAAGCCGCCGGCAAAACTGCTCCCCAAAGACATGATTTGGAACAGCAAGCAATTTCGTCTCCTCGTGGACATGGGATACAAGAAGGACGATGTAGAGCTAGCGCTCCGCAGTCGCGATATGAATGTAGAAGAAGCCATGGATCTCCTGGGCCAGATGAGAGGCGGAGGAGGAATGGACACCTGGAGGCGCCACGAAGAGCATCCGGGTGGGCCTCCCTTCGACCAGCACCAGCAGTACCCGGTGCCCCCGCGTCCACACCACTCCTTCCCCCCGCAGCAGCCGCCCAGCGTGCCCTTCCCCCAGCCTTCGCGAGGCCTGTCCTCCATCACCAACATCTCTCCGGCGCTGGTGCAGAAGATCCTTAACCAGCCTACAAGCCAGCCTCCACCACCCTTTAACCAGCAGAACAAGTAAGAAACTATCCGTAGAAATATTATTTTAATTTGTAGGTTCCAATTTATATTTATTACTATTTTGTTATTCTAATTTGCAATGATTATAAACTGGATCCAACTCCTGAGTATTCTTGATGTTAGATAATGAACGTTTGGTAATATAGCCATTATCCTAATGTTTGACTTGCTTGCAGTCCGTCGGGAGGTGGTGGCCAGCCCAGCACAGCCCAGCTCAGGATGCTGGTCCAACAGATTCAGATGGCCGTCTCGGCGGGTTATCTCAACCACCAGATCCTCAACCAACCCCTGGCTCCACAGACGCTCGTTCTGCTTAATCAGCTATTGCAACAGGTTAATATTATTTTACTTGTAGTCTTTTCAAAAATGAAAACATGGCACAATGCAATTCTCCCACATGGTGATCATGAAAAATTAGGAACATTCATCATCATCGCCCTTGGGAAAGTTCTGGCCACTTTTAGGAAACTATCCTTGCTACAGTTTTACACAACTGAGCCGCCAGTTACAATTTTCAAAAAAGAAAATTCAGCAAGTCATAAAATCTGTATCTTAAGGCGAATAACCACACTGAACTGGCAATATAGCGTTTAATAATTTATAGTTTACTCAATTTTACATGTCAATATTTGAAATCAAATAAATCAGCGATGAAATGTGGTGAATGGAATAAACAGCATCATGTATTTTTCTCATCATAGTTTGTGTTTAACATGAATATTTTTTATATCCAGATCAAAGTTTTGCAACAACATGCTAGTCAACAAAGTGTCCACAAAGGCAGCTCCTCAGCCATGGTCCACATCTCATTACAAATGAATAAATCCAAACTGCAGATCTCCAGTCTTCAGGTAAATTTTGTCTCCAGATATCACCGATTATTAGTATTTTTTTAAACATCAGCCACATATACTGTCATGCCAGTCTTATTATGTTCTAAGATTTCGAAAAAATAGTCATGAGAGTAATTTATCTCCAAATATTTTACTATACACAGGTAAACAGTGTTTTTTTTTTAAGTTTGCCATATATTTTCATTGAAATTAATATAATTTTTTCAAGATTATGACAAAACTGAATAAACTATGTTTCTTTATAAAAGTTTAACATTTCAACCATGGTGATAATTGCATAGTTGTTGGGATCATACTTGTTGTCACAGGTTGATTTAATCAAGCATACCAGTTCATAGAAAACATATCACAATCATTCACATACTTTAATGATGTAGTCTAACTTAGCACACTGACCCAGTTTACCATTGTTTATATATTTAACTGTTCACAAGTATAACCAGGATTTAACTCCCCAAGAGTATTTGACGAAAATAAGCAGTTTGTATGACTTCTTTCATTTCCAAAAACAGAACCAAATATCAGCCCAGCAAGCCATCTACGTGAAGCAGCAAGGCGGAGCAGGAGGTGCCTCCTCTTCCTCCAGCGGAGACTTCTTCAACAAGCAGCACGATCCTCTGGCGCAACTGCAGAATAACTTCTCAGACATCACACTGAACAAAGATCCGCCCAGCGTAAGTCCATACCTAACCCAACCTTATACAGAAGTCGTGCTGTTAATATGTTGAGGCGTCCGCACTTGCAATGATTATAAACTGGATCCAACTCCTGAGTATTCTTGATGTTATTACGCAATGAGCAATGAGCAATGAGGAAATGTACAAAATTTTAAGAATAATTTACTGTGAAAGAAGTTCTATGACATCTTTATAATTTCAATTCACAGCACTTTGAAAGGTTTGAATTGCATATCAAAAAAAAAAAAGTTTCTTCCTGTTATTTATTAAACCAATGAGAATTCATATTTGAATAACAGACGTGTTTGTCACCCTGTTTGATAGTCTATAACCCTTTATTGGAAAAAAAAACAATCGAGATTTTAAAACTGGCAAAACGTAATGACGATTGAGTATATAATGATGCAAAAAACTAACAGATTGACGTTTGAATTGACAGAGCTACGGCAGCGGTGGCGGCCAGCAGTCCCGCCTCAACCAGTGGAAGCTGCCGTCCCTGGACAAGGAAGGGGACGGCTCGGAGTTCAGCAGGGCTCCGGGCACCACTTCCAAACCAACCACCAGTCCCCAGCTCAACCCCCTCAACCTGCAGCCCGACAAGTGAGTAGCCAACCGACCTTGTAAATCTTTTAATTTATATCTAATCAAACGGTGTATACGCAACTCTTTCACAACCCATTGCAAAGAAATGCCTTGCTGCGTGTATGGGACGCCTGCCTCGCACATAACCTGTAATATAGGAACACCAGTTAGTCAGTCAGTAGCCTCTGTTTCTTCTCATAATGCGCCTACGCTGGAGCTGCTAGGTCGGGTATCCAAAGGCTGAAGAGGCGGTGTTCCAGGGTATAGCAGAGTCAAACAAATAGTCGGTATATCGGGCGGAAAATGGCAGTGGGCGGAGCGGAGAGTCAAAGAGGTGTAAGACTTCTAGCGAGAGTGACTTATTAAATTTGTTGCACCCATATTTATATCCTGCGCCCCACTCCTGTCGCTTTGGATGGGGGGCAACCCCTTTTCGTGTACGTTTGTGCTACGAAATATGGTGTCATCCACTTCGATTTTTGTAGCTGATGTATATGAATTCTCTTCAAGCTCTTTCACTTTACCCAAACTGAATGTTCCCCACATTTTTATTAAGCACAGAAGAAAATACAGAAAACATAAAAAGGGTCCCAAGCCGGATATTTTTTGGGAGACATTCTAATAATCGACTTATTTATTAACATTGGACATATTGTTACAATTAATTAGGCTGAGGAGAGTTGGTCGTTCTTTATGTCTACTTTATTCTGGGATATCTTCAGCCGAACTGTCGCAATATCATATCAAACATATATTATTAAGGTCAAATTCTTCTGTATTTCCTATCCGTATTCTTGTGTGCGTCGTGATTGGTCCTAGGGCCCGGCCAATCCGGGGGCCGGGCAGCGCAAGAGGTCAGCTAGACGCGGTGAGCGAAGGCCTCGTTTCGAAGTCCAATTGAGGGTTAGCAAAATGCCACCTAATTTAAGTGATAGGCAAAAGTTTAGACTATGTTATAAGGTTAATATGGATCATGATGGGAACTATTTTAATCAATGTATTTTGGCCCATTTTAATTTAATAATAATGTTACTACTATGTTGAATGAATTTCTTTGCAACGCATGTAGAGGTATAGTGCGATAAAAACATAAAAAAATGTTCATGAAATTCTAAAACGCCCATCTTTAATGAATACTGAGTATCTCTAGAACAGTCAGTTGGAACAACTGTTGTCTATACTTGCCATGATTATAAACTGGATCCAACTCCTGAGTATTCTTGATGTTACTACGCAATGAGCAATGAGCAATGAGGATACACTTGTTTACTTGATTTTTGGACAGAAGTGTCATTTAACGGATATCTTACAATATTTTTAAAACTTTCAATATAAGTTTTTGGTGTCTATTTGAATACTATTCTATCTTTCTCTGGATATTTTTTTCAAACAAACTTAAGTGGTCTCAAAAGTAAGGTGACTATTCATCATTTAACAATTCAGCATAGTAATTCAGTACAGCAACAATGCAGTACACTTCAAAAATCATTTTGCCAATAAGTAACCTTAGAAAGTAATAGTTTAGGTCAAGTGTGTAAATGAATGGTGTGGTTTTCCTTGCAGCACATGGAGCACTGGGCGCAGTGTCAACGACGGCTGGCCCAGTGACACGCTGGACCTGCCCGACGGCAAGGAGGCCTGGCCCTCCAGCCAGCAGCACAGCAGCGCCTCCTCCACCTACACGGACCTCGTGCCCGAGTTCGAGCCTGGGAAGCCGTGGAAGGTAACAACCCGCCTCATAACTACATTCATTATGTCGTTCTTAGTGTGAGACTGAGCTGATGATGTGAAGAATAGCTTAGTCGTACATTTACTCTTAAAATGAAATCCTACAAGTAGGAATGCATTAAGAAAGCAACTGTACAAATTAAATATCCGCACTTGCAATGATTATAATCTGGATCCAACTCCTGAGTATTCTTGATGTTATTACGCAATGTTTATGAGCAATGAGGAATTATTTATTGTTTTATTTTAAGATTTGACTAGAAATCACCGATAAACCAAAAATTTTAATATTGTTTCAGATTAATGATCTTTAACATTTTCTTTTATTTGCCCAGATGAAGAGCATGGACGACGACCCAGCGCTGACCCCCGGCTCTGTGGTGCGCTCCCCCCTGTCTCTGGCAGCCATCAAGGAGCCTGACCAGCTGGGGGCTGGCAAGTCCTCGCCCACCACCCCCTCGGAGAGCTCACTGTCCTCCAGCACCTGGTCCTACCCGCCTCCGGCCGCCAGCACACCCTCCTCACTGGGGTTAGGCAAGGCGGAACTGTGGGGTAACAAGCTGAGCGGGGCCCGCGTGCCCCCCGGCCTGCCCGGCTCCAAGGGACCCGTGCCCGCTTCCTGGGCTGCTCCTGCGCCCCCACGCTCGCAGGTCTACCCGCCCCACCAGCAGTCCTGGCCTTCCACCTGGCTGCTGCTAAAGAATCTCACTGCGCAGGTCGGTACCACGCCTCTAATATCACATATAAGTGTGTTCAACGAGGAACAGGGACAGGAACTAACCAATGTTGTGTTGCAGATTGACGGGTCAACACTGAAGACCCTTTGCATGCAGCACGGGCCACTGCAGAGCTTCCACCTGTACCTGAACCAGGGCATCGCGCTGGCCAAGTACAGCTTCAGCGAGGAGGCTAACAAGGTATGTAGAGCGTGATGTATATTGAATATTGGAGGGGAAGTGTGAGGAGTGTGACTAACGGACGTGATGATCGCTTGTTGCAGGCCCAGACGGCGCTCAACAACTGCGTGCTGGGCAACACAACCATCTTCGCCGAGTCGCCGGCCGAGTCGGATGTGAACATGATCCTGCAGCACCTGGGCCAGGGCGGTGGAGGCGGAGGCCAGTGGCGCGGGGGCGGAGGTAGTTCAGGAGCCCCCAAGGAGTCGTGGGCCTTCCCGTCGGTGTGGGCGGAGACTGATCAGCGCGCTACGCCCTCGTCACTCTCCTCGTTCCTTCCGCCAGACCTGCTCGGGGGAGAGTCTATGTGAGAGCGCAAGCTGTAGACATATTCCTTGTAACCATAATGGACGATGGATGGTGACCAAATTTGAAAGCGGCCAATTTGATAGTACCTTTACTGATGATATAGACTATTGTTTCCTCGTTGTAAGCTAAGCTAAGCCTTTTGAATATTGATAGTATATATTTTTAACTTTTAATTGGGTGATGTTATGGACGTATTATTTAGTTCCCCACGCTTTTATTAAACTAATAATGTTTTTCCAAATTGTTTCTCTATATTGTAAAAGACGTTTATTTTGTTTGTTTTCCGGTGATATTATAATTAGTGAAGAATGTCAATGATGTCAGGGAGTAGGGAGTAGGTAGTTGTTAATGGTAGGTGTTAGTGTGTATCGTATTATTTAGGCATTTGTCTCGAGTAAGCTAAGGTGTTTGTTGTTTGTGATAGTTATACTATTTGCCCTAGTCAAGGTGCAGCGGGACCCCGCGTCCCCTACACCACACTCTTTCCAATGTATTTATTCAGCGCGCGCGGACGGATCAAATGACTGCAAGAATTTATTTTATCAATAAATAGGTATTATCCCATAGTCACTCTGATTTGTTTTGCTCATGGACAATTGTTAAATGTGATTATATCAATATATAGAATATACTGTAAGGATAAGTGATGTTTGGCTCACCACATTTTATACGGAAGATTTTATTTTATTTTAAAATAATGAGGGTTATTCTATTCTTGTAGTCGTTTGGTGTCTTCAGATGGCGTCTAGAAGGCGGTAGGAGTAGGAAGTGGTATTTTCTGATTCCATTCATTGCAATGTGCGTATAAATAATAACATATATTTTTGTAGACAATGACAATGATATTAGAAAAGGTGATACATTAAGCAGTTAACAAAGGAGGATTTCAATTAAGTGCCATCAATAACGACTGAAGTTGTATGTCTATTATTGATTCCCGTTATCTCGACAAGTTCATAGGCTGGCTACCTGTGATCTTCCCAATGACTCCCCTAACTTAACTTATTAACTCCCGGCGTGTAGAATTAATATCAATTTAGTCGAGTCAACGCAATATAGACAAATAAAAGATCTTAAATTGTACAAAAATGCCTTTGAGTAAAGTGAATCTTCCAAAGTGTAAGGATTTGGTGGTGGCGGGCTGGCAAAGAGGCCTGCGGGCCAGAAGCTAGCGGCAGCGCTGGCGGGGCGGCGTACAGGCGCATAACACCGTCGCACACTCCGCCCATAGCACGGGCTGACGGGCTGTAGGACAGCTGACACCACAATCACTATTAGACTGCACCAACAATATTTATTACGCAATGTTATACTTAAAATAAGATAGCTAAAGTATTGTGCATATTAATATATGGTTTAGTTGTTTACCCTTGTGTTACGTTGTGGAGGGAGGGACGTTGGTCACCAGTGCCGAGTGCAAGAGTTGCTAGAGGTAGGGTAGGGTAGGGTAGAGAGAGACGGTAGTCGAGGTGGAGTGGAGACGGCGCGTTGCATTTACCCCGCAGACTCTCCTCTGTCCCTGATTGTTTACAAGACTGACTTAATATTAAATGGTTGACATTATTATATGATTATTATTATTGTACGATGTTCTGTTGGATGTTAATGGAGTGCAATCAATCACAAATGTTGTATTACGCTGTTAAGGTATGTGTGTGTGTGTGTGTGTGTGTGTTGTGAGGCGGAGGTGGGGCGGCGGGGAGATGGGGGGACAGTTCAGCTCGACGTGGTCTTCTGCGAGAAACCCCCTCCCCCTTCTGCTGGCCACCTTCAACTGGCTGAGCCCTCATACACAGTGTTTAACTCTTTGTATTCATGTACAACAAACTGTGCTGTGACATATGAGTGGCTTTTTATTTGTATAATACCACAAAAATATAAAACTAATTTAATTTGTGTCTCTCGAGACCCCTTTGGTAACATATTTAGATTTATGGCTATATCATTAAACAAAGCTCTAAGCAGCTTTACTATGGTGCAAACAGTCGCTCTGCTTGTAGTTGTCAAGTTAACTCCTTATCCTGAGCGTTTCCTTTGTGATAGCGGACTAATAATCTATGTTAATTTGAACTGTACAAACATATCACCCTGTTAATGCTTCGTCTGAGTTTGTTATTCTCTGTTTTATACATACCCTACCAACAAACAAACTAAACAATCAATCAAACAAACTAAACATACAAACAAACAAACCCACAACCAACCAACCCACCCACGTAATTAACCATCAATAATCACTAATCATTAATCAATCCATACAAACAAACAAACAAACAAACAAACCAACGATCACACCCTGAGCAGAGTGACCTCAAACAAACAAATGTGGTTCCATTTCTAAAGTATCTCTAGTTTTGTATTGATTGAAGAACAGATATGATTGAAATGCCAATTTTAGCGTGTAGGGATAAGATAGATATTTTTGTTAGACTTAGGATTATTTCTTAGCAAAATTTTATTACTTCACTTGTTGTAATAACTGCATGGCGCAGCTCTGTTAGAAACCTTTGTGGATCTCTGCACAATAGATTTAATCGTGTTTTGTGCTTAATATTTTAAAATTCTAAGTTGTCTATTTTTTAATCATTTTGAAAACCAAATGTAAGGTAAAATGTTTTGTTTGATTTGTAAGAGAGGATGGTTGGTCCTGCGCCCGCGCCCGTGAGCCGTCTCGCCGTGCACTGCGTTGCGTTGTGTTCATTATGTATGCATATTGTAGTCCTATGCTCATTCCTTATTATTTATATTCTATGACACGGCGTGATATTTATCTTCAGCAATAACGGATGAGTGCGTGCCCGTGCCCGTGCCCGTGGGGGTAGGGGGGGTGCGAGCGGAATGACAGAATATTATATACCTCGGTGACCTGTGGTCTTGTGATTACTTTCTTGCTTAATGAACTATGAATGGAACGGAATAGAACGGGAGTCACACAACGAAGACAAGACGCACTCACTCACTCACTCGAGTTTACTTACCAATAGTATTTCCTTAAGTTTTCCAGTATTTGTGATTCAAGTGCCACTTTATGTTTAACAATATTAAATATTAATAAAAGAGAAACAATTATCTAGTAATAATTAATCTAAGGGTAATCTAGAAAAAATATTAATAAAATACAATGTTTTTATCATTTTAAGACATATAAATCACAAAAATTGTATTAATATAAATTTATTATCAATATACTTTTATTTAATAAATATGAAGTCTAAGAATAAATGAATAATTTAATTTTAGCCATATCAATCGGTTATTAAATGTATAATTGTAAGAATATACTTGTTGTCTAGGATATGTTGATTGATTGAAACCAATACTTGTTAGTGGGAGTAGTTGGTTGGGTTGTTTGTTCCCTGAAGAGAGTGGTTCACCACAGTAAATCCACCAGTAAGAATGTAATTACGATAAGCAGCAACCAACCACCAACCAATGTCCATTGAACTGTATGACTGTACTGTCTGTCTCACTGCATAATTACGTCGTCATCCAACTGATGTCTGTTCCCTGAAGGACTCTGCCTGAATCTCTGGAATGCATAAAGTAATTAAGTCATTGTCTGGTCCACTTAGATTTAACAAACAAACAATTGCTTTAGAAAGACATGAGCGCGGCGCGGTGGTGATTGTGAGCGTTGCGGCTGGCGAGCATTTTACTTTTTCACAAAAGAGAAATTCAATGTACCTTGAAGGATAATTTATTTATTTTAGTCAAAAGCGGCGTCGGCGTTCCAACTATTTTTCCCACTAATGTAGTAGACATAGACATAATGAGTGTTATGTTAGATGATAAAGTTATGCCTTCCGATTAAAGATAAGTGTAAAGTAACATGTCAGTAACAGTAGAAGTATCGATTGCTATTTTCCAATAAAGTGGTTTTGGTATTTGTGATTAAAGTGTTTGTAGCTCCCTATATTTGTATGTGTATATTATGACTAAACATGATTATTTACAAAGGACGTAGTGTGTATGGTTGTTTGGTACACCTAGGGCAGACGTAATGTTACATATACAATAGTGTTCACACTGGATGTTAGCGTAAGGTTAGCCTAGGGAGGGGGGCGCTGTGTGGCCCTGCTCACTACATTTCATGTCATTAACGTTGTTGTGTGCTGTACCTTGTATTTTATATTATACTATACTATACTTACATATTTACGCTTTACGCTTTCAATTCAAGCAAGTTGAAATTATCTGTGAATTCTTGTCATAACACAATACATATATATATATATATATATATCTAATACAAGTCTTAAAAGTTAAAAATCAAAATGAAACCAATGATTGTGCCTCTAATTAATTGTGGTACGTTACCTAAAATGCAGCAGTTTCACGTATTCTTTTTAAATGTAAGTTTTGTTTTAAGAAATATCTATTTCAATTTTTATATTAAATCCTCTTAATTTATGAACAAAGTAGATAGATAAAATTCGAATCGTATATATTGTTTTAATATTTTTATTGTAGTCAAAAATATATATCAGGACTGTGAAACAGATTGAATCGAATAAATGATAATTAGTACTGAGGCCTTGCGAGCGCCAGTCCAAGACGGGTGCTCCGGTATGAGCTTAATGGCAACTGCTAACCGCAAACTGCTGTGTCTGTCTCGTATCTCCAAACTTTCTTCCTGTGACTTTGCGACTTTGTGTTCTAAATGTGTTTTAATGCTATGCATGGAAATGATACTCATTTATTGCCAAAAAATGATAAATAAATTCTTACTAGATTATCAATTGTTTTTTGGGCATATTTTACTTTTAGCATTATATAATATTATATATTTATATATACATTTAGATTATTTAGGATATAAATCAATTAGGTGAGTTTAATTATGTATCTACAATCGTAAGATACTTCACTTTATATTATTAATGGGATAAAAAGGAATATGGATGGTTTGATAAAATGTATCATATAATAATTATTGTAAAACAACCAAAAAAAACAATAAAAATAGTGTAACCCCAACATTTATTTCTTTATTTTCCTCAATCTTTATCCAAATCCACAAGCATCATTTCGCAGTTACCACTGTTCCAAACAAATTCTGCATTTCATTGCGTGGGCCCCGGCAGGTATTGTATTCTGGCTAATTTTGACTGTCGGCTAGCTCGGATCGGAACATTTTTACAGAATACGCTACTATCATGGTGATCTCTGTGGTCACAGAAAAACACTTCCTTGCAGTGTAAAGTCTTCTACTTACAAACCTTAAAAAATGACAGCTAGGGGGATCTGATTAATGAAATCTCTTTTAATCTTAGTATATTTTGCATAGTACTCATATGTGCAAAAATTCACAATTTTTATTCACAAAAAAAGTTTTTATTTTAATTATTTCTCTCAATAATTCAGTTCTAAACATTTTTTTATAATGTATAAAATAATTAGCAATGGTTGTATATAGGTTGCAACACAAATAAATAAAAAGAAAAATAATTATTACCAATACATATTTATAAAAGTAATAGTTTTTGATTTTGAGTAATTATAAATCTTTTAATGTAATTTTTTTATTTAAAAAAACTAATATCACATGCTAGTAAAATTGGTTCTTAGTAGGTAACAAAATAAAATTTAAAAATAAATTACTAAATAATAGTAATAAAAACATAATACAATGATAATAGAATATGGTTATCTCTAATTGTTCCAAAGGTTTAACTAATTTCGCCGATAATAAAAATATATGTAGCGTAAAAACGTGTTGGAAAATCAGGGGCCTGATAGGCTTGGCCTGGTGGGTTTTTTTGCATTTTATCGCCGTTATCACAAAAACCCCCATTTGTGAGTATTTTGTGAATTGTCAATAGAGCTAGCGAACATACATCAAAGCAGTCAATGACGAGAAGTCTTGACTTCCGAATAAGTTCTTTCTTTTTTACACTAGTTCAAAGTTTCACCCTTCAAAGATTTTTTTTTTTGGTTCAAAATTTTTGCACGCCAATTTTCGAGGTTTATGATTTTGTGGAGTGGTCCCTTTGACCTCCACGGTGACGATATACACGGTGGGGCCGATGGACTGGGATTAAAAGGGTTGGATGTGAGACTCATTTTTTGATGATCGTCTTGTGCATGAGGTGTAATTTTAAAGAAAGTAAAGTTTTGATAGATACGTATATATATTTTTACGCATGAGACCGGTGTTAGGCTTTCCGAAGGCATTGCTGTCATTGAGAAAGAAGAATATAACTTTAAAAAAAGGTTTTTTGAAAACCACAAGTTTGAAAAATCAGCAGGTGAACAAGTTATGCATCCTATAACTCAACTTCTAAATTTGGTGTATTTATAAAATTCTTGAATTCAGTTTGTTTTTATCAAAATAGTTTAAAGGCAAAATACAAACCACATTGTGATTCAAACATTTCTAAAAATGTGGTTGGCTTTCAGTTGACAAGAACTGCCATTCAGGCGATCACATTTGGTTGTTGCCTCAATTGATGAACTATTTACATATGTACTAACGGAACTAGCAAAAGTTCATGTAGAGAGCTCAACCACAAAAACCCACACAGGCATTGTGGTGAGGAACGACTGAACGCCAACCAAATGTTCAATATGGAACACAAAAATCATATGAGATGGAGGTCCTTACAGTGTGCGGTCAAAATGTGGTTTGTGCATTTCACCCTGTATGGATGGAGCAGGGTCCCGTTTTCCCAGTCAAAAAATATTATAAACATGCAACAAAAATAAATACTTTTCTTGTAAAAACATTAACATTATTATTTATTGTTCATTTGTTGGGTAATTACAGTCATTATTATATTTTCTTTGTTACAGATTTGTAAATGAATACAAACGCGATGTAGATACATTTTTAGATAAAATTATTACAGAGTATAATGGCGGGTATTTGACATGTAATATGTATTTACTTGTAGTGTATCATTCAGGTCGAGTTTGATACATTATTATTATTTTCTGAGAATGTGATCTACCATCTAATTAACTGGTGAAACAAAGGTAACTTCAGACAAGTTATAACAGTAACAGATGGACAGACTACTTGCAGAATTGCGTTTTTTGTGACTGGTGAATTTTTTGCAAGCGTGCAGAATATTTTTTAAATTTCCTAGCATTCAATAAGACCTATGGTCATTATTCATATTCCACTGGTTTTTTTCATAGTAAAGTAAAAAAATACTATTTAATAGTTGCATTCAGATTATCTGCTGTATTATCTAACGTATTTTAAGATGCAAAAAAAAATTTATGAAAAAACAATGCGCTACTAAGCATGCTACACCCTTTGTGACAGTTGGGCCCGCCGCATTGACTCGTAATACTTGAGTTGCAACGACCACGGACACGTACGTTACAAGTCAGTACCCGCCTTAGTATTATATTCTACCAACATGCAATCTCTACATCTTCATAGAAAGCAGAGAAATACATAATTTCATTGAGCCTTTAAAACGAATATAATTTATCAAAAAAAAGGTTTTTTTAAATTCTTTTAAAATTGACCACATAGCCTTACAGACTCTTGCATGGCAAGATAAACCTGGATACAAATTAAAATAGTTGAGGATATCTGCATTGTAACATTGGTGTTTCACTCTCACTAAGTTTAATTTTGTGTTTTTGTCACATCAGAGGTTTTAACAGGTTAATCGATGACATACAATTTGTTAAGTTCTATAATATAGTACTTAGTGAACTAAATAAGAAGCATATTAATACTATCAGATGATTTCAAAAGGGAGGTGGGTATGAGACAACTCAAAATTCTAACATTGTCTGTAAATTTATAATGTCAGAAAAAAGATGTGTGAATGTACTTGAAAAAAATGATAAAATGCTTCTTCAAACCTTCAATGAAAAAAGGATTTGACGTGATTTTATACTAGAATACAATAAAGGTGTAGATATGTTTGGTAAGGCCAGCAGATAATAATAGAAACTGGAAATGCGGGCTGATTTTTTAAATAACCGCTGAAGGAATGTGAAATAATTGATACAAGTAAGGTCTAGAAGTTTGAGCAAAAAGTAACTTAGGATAAACACAACTTCTGCAGTCATTTATTTTTCCACAGAAATTCACAAACTACTCTACCTTTGTCCAATAATTCTGGTGAAATTCACATAAATTATATCTATGAAACATAATCCTGCTTTGCAATTGCGGGCAGTGAAATTTAATGTGTAGTTTTTCTTAGATATCACCAAACTGAGATATTAGATTCGTATGTTACTGAATAGTGGCTAAATTGCTCTTATTCATAGATTCAAAATAATTTTCTGTTACTAATCCTCAGAACAGATTGTATGGACATCTCATCTGCTAGAAGATGGTTATGTACAACAAAACCAACAGTTCACTTGGAGCTAAACAATAAAAAAAAACATTTGAAAAAACGAAAAAGAAAACACATTTTTCAGTGAACATTTCCCATTGGGTGAATAATTTTTATTAGCACCATTGCGATAAATTTTTCAAAAATAAAACAAAATTTTGAACATTGCTAATTGAAATTAAAGTGTAAGTTTATTTTGGCTGCAGATAAAAGACTCAACGGAATACAATAATACTACGTCAATACGAGACAAGAGTATAAAATACATTCTACCATCACGCTTATAAAAATAAAATATATTACCGTAGCTAAAGTTTAAACACAATCATTGCCGTTAGACTACGTGAGCGTATCATTAGTAGTTTTATTGGCATCACAAGCTTTATGACATCATTTGTCAAATAGTTTTCATATTGAAATTTACAACTGATTATAATATATATATATGTATATACAAGTAGTAGTAAGGGTACAGGAGATCATGTGCGTTGCCCTGTCAGGATTTAATTTTTTTTAACAAACATTTAAAGAAAATTAGGTACTGTAAAATAGTGACTTACGAATGTTACTCCCCTGAAAACTCTGTGGGAATGCATGTTTCTTCTTTGAAGGGATGGACAAAGGCACATCTCCTCACTGTATCTAGGAAAATGTGGATTTTTTCTCCAAAAGTGAAGGTTAAGAAAGTTGTTTGTGAAAAGGCAGATTTAGTACTGTAATAAGACTTCGGCATATCAAGAGACAGCCGCCGTGCACCAATAAGACTTGATTATAGCAGATGTTCATCAACTGGGTAAGATTCGGAGGAAGAGAAAAAATAAATAAATTTGTAACAAGAATAATACATTATTATTTACACTCTATTTTCACATTATACATATTTTTATCAGCCTAATCCATAACCACTGTTGCTATCAATTATAATCTAGTCAACCTAAACACACACCTCTGCCTTTGCATGTATAAAAAAGAGCTCAAAGCTTAAAAGCAGAATATAACGTAGATAAATTTTTTTTTAAAATTTATGATATTTATATTGCTAAAGAAAATTGCGAGCAATTTTACTACTTGGTGTTCAAATGAATTTTGTTTAAATGTCTCATAAATTCTCTAAAACCAAATAAATTTTTGTACATTTTTCTCACATAGGATAAAAAAAAATTATGTTCATCTTTTGTGAATCGTCAAATGAAACGACGTAAAATATGATTGCAGCGTGGTGCAATAATTAATTACGAGGAAATTCATAAAAAGTTATCCGCATCCAATTGAACTGTTTGTTTCTTGGATCCAGGTGCTAGCATTAATTACTGTTTCACAGAATAAAAACTACAATTACTGTTCATGTAAAAATCTGATATAAATATAATAAAAGAACATATATATTAGCAATTCACAGGGCGGATGTGGGCGGTACTATATTATTTACAAGAAAAGAGGTGGAAGTATTAGTCAGCCGGGACAAGCTGGTAATTAGGAAACTAACTCGGCACAATTCTTTCTTCTGATATAAACTACTCAACACTTAATATTTCTTTGAAGTTAAATAAAATGTTGATTTTTATAACCAATAACTTTCAGACACGAAATAAATAATAATTATTATATACAATGGTTAAAGAAAACTTAATTAAAGTGAAGATCAACCGAGAAGGGACTGATGGCAAAACAAGGAGTCTGTACATAAGGCACTGAAGTACACAGTGGAGGGGTGGTCAGCAGGGTGACCGGGGCAAGGATGCCTAGTGCCCGGGGGCCACGGGCGTCCCGAGGGCGGGGAAGTTGGACTGCATGCTGTGGAAGCTCTGGTGGCGCTTCACGTCGTCCTCTGTCATGACTTGACCACACGTCTGACACATGTCCATAGCCTCGGACTTCTGCGCCACGTAGACTGCGTGCAGCTCCTGCTGTCTGCTAATATCCGGCAGTAGCGCCAATAGCTCGGGGAAGACCTCGTCAAACGCCTTTCCCAGGCATTTCACGCAATGCTTGTAATACGACTCGGACGAAAAGGTTCCTTCTCTAAACATCTGCGACAGCTGCTTGAATTCGTTGAAAGACTCCGGAGAGCTGAGAACCTCCATGAATTTGGCAACGAGGGATTTGTTGCGATCGTTGAAATCGATGGGCTGCACGTAATTGTGAGCGGGGATATTATAATTCTGCCCCGAGGAATTGGTGAAGGTGAAGCCGTTACAAGGCGGGACAGCTCTGTGGAAGTTGCTGAAGCCGGGCGGGGGGACGGTGGCTGGCTTGGTGAAGCCAGGGGGGGGCGGCTTGGTCTTGGCCATTTTGAATGCGGGGGGGTTTTTAACCACACTCAGAGAAGGGAACTGATCCTCCAAACTGGCAGTGGGAGATTCTTTAGGGGAACTCTTATTTTCCGCGGGTTTCGTCTTCGGTTCACTCGATCGTTCCTTTTCCTTTTTCTCTTGAACGTGTCCATTCTTCAGGTTGGCATTCTTTTTATCCTTCGGTGTTTCAAAAGTTGGCGCAGGCGCAATATTCTTTTTAGGTTTTATCTCCGTTATATTCTTGGTAGTTAGGTGTTCGTTAATTTTGATTTTTGATGCAAAATCCAGAGGCGCACTCTCGGGTGGACGCTCAGTGGTTTCACTCTTGTTTTTCTTTTTGTCTTTCTTCACTATATTATTATTGATGTTAGTGGTCGGTTCTTCAGCCCGCAGCGTGGGGGCGGTGGCGGCTTTGTCATTCTTCTTCTTGGATTTGGACTTGAGCGAGGGGAACTCGGCTGCGCTGGATAAGGGAGGTTGTGGGGCGGCCGTCACCTTGGAGGGTTTGGGGACAGGGGGCTCCCGGCCACGGGGGGTGATCCACTGCGGCTGGGAGGGTGCAGGCCCTGCAGAGCTCAGGGCGGGGAAGGCCTCCAGGGTAGCTGGTGGGGGGGCCCTGACAGGCGTGGCCACAGCGACTGTAGGTGCAGGAGCTGGAGGCGCCGATATCTGAACATATTAAGAAAATTAATTTATTTTAAAAGATTTCAAAAGAACAGTTATTCACTAAACAATTTAAGAGATGAATGATAGTGGTACAGTAGAAATGAATGTAGATCAGCATAATAATTAATCTAGTATAACAAACTAGAATAGAAGATAAAACAGATGCATGTATTTCTTATATATAATAAAGAAAGAATAAAGTATGGAAAAAAAAACATGTATATAGACGTCATTGTCTTGGCTGCTTATCTCAGTAAGTCTAGTAGGCAATGTAGTCATATGTTGAAAACATCAAGTGATTGAGGAGATGTAGAGCTTAGGAGCATTTTTGGTAAATACACTTTCGAAAAATGTAGCAAAACCCTTTTCAGAGTATGCACCGTAGTTTAAGTTGTCAAGGGTCATACGATTAAGTCTGTCACAACCACAGCGTTTGTCATTCATATAAGACCGGAAATTATTAAAAAGATTGTTATGCCACATTATTTTCGAGTGGCTGTCTCATTGCTGAGGGTTGTGAGAAGCCCCTGGTTCATCAGTATGAACCAGGGGCTTCTCCACCCCCTCCCCACATTTCTATGCCATGGAGATCTGTGGACACTGACATTCCAGATGCTCGACACTTGATCAGTTCAAGGTTTTTCCTTTGCTTTTCGCGCCTTTTTCTTTACCAGTGACCATGAGCTATCGAAATATCCATAAATTCATATAATCAATTACCTTCTTGGCGAGGTTGGTACTGGACGCCGGAGTGTAGCTCGTGTAGTGGTTGTCCATGAGCAGACTACGGTCCTTCTTGCTGAGACTGGGGAACTCGTCCATGAACTTCTTGCTGGTTTCCTGCAGCTGCTGTTTGTCGGCCAGCTTCATGGCCAGCTGCTTGTTGGTGGTCTCCGTGATGCGGAAGGGATTGCCTGAAGACTGGGGACGGTTGTGCACTTGGATGGACACGTTGGGTTTCGCTGTAAATTTAAAGAATCAATAATAATCTATTTGTTTAAAAGTGTAATGATGGGCTTGTTGCCTAATGATGGTTGTTAATTTCTGCTAACCAGCCCAGGGAATACAAAATTAAAGTAGTGTTTTTCTCGTGGTGGGCCAGAAACCTAAAAATGCTGTTAAGTAGGGATGGGAAGGTTTGGATATGTGGGTGGAAATGAAGAAATAGATATAACCTAGGTTTTAGCCTCAATAGTGGCATCTGAGAGAGCATTGTAAGTGGGTGTGATTTATGTCTAGAACAGAAATAATTCTAATTCAATTCAAATTAAATTGAGTAAGTTAGATATAATTTAAAATAACCTATACAAAAAAACGCACTTCTGACTATTGCCAATGCTGAAAGTTGACTTTATAATCAAGGAAATGAAAGAATTTTATTACATTAATTACGAGAATTTTAAAAAATTACGTAATGTAAGAGGATTTTATTTTTCAACATACATCCCAGACCGTGTATTTTGCATTTTTTTGTTGTTGTTAAATTGTAGTCTTAATTGTACACTGCAAAATTCTCTTCAAAGGGTTATTCAAGGAATGAGAAAAAAAAACTTCTTAGGTAGGTTTCAAATTAGGTCATTTTTGAATATCAGTTCTAAACTTCACTTTAAAGTTACTGAATTTTTGTTGTTGTTGAAAAATGTGAGACCTATTCATATGCTGGTTGGTATGCAAGTTCTTTTCCGTACAGTAAAAATAGTTTTGATTTCTAACCATTAGTTCTGATGAGAGCGCTTGAAGGGCCAGGCGCCGGCGACTGATGCGTGATGTTAACCCGGAAGGAGGGGCCGGCTGACTGGGTCGAAGGGGGTGGTGGCGGGCCCATACCCTCACCAGCCAGCGACGGGAAATTCTGCTGCGTGCGCACCAGAGCGCCGGCCGACTGGCGCAGGTGTGCAGGTCGGCCTAGGCCGGGTATGGGCGCCCAGGGGCCGCCCTCGCCGCCCAACGTCGGAAACTGTGTGGTGCTGCCCATGTCGATGGACGGCGACGGTGCAGGCATCATGATGGGATCTTCGTACACGGGCTCGTAGGCGGGTTCTTGCTCAGGCCTGTTGAACATGCTAAAACGGCAATAGCCACATAAAATAGCTACCTTTCAAAAAAAAGAAAACATCGTCGCTGGAAAGGCATAAGGGCTTAAGCGAAAATATGAAGTTTTCAATTCCGCATCGAATGCTCCGACTCTCGTCTGATTCTGAAAACTTTTATGACCCTTTAGTAATCTAAAATATATTTACCATTTGGGAAAAGGCTTAACTCAAGCGACACAAGTTTGGGACTTTTTTAGCTTCATGTCGCTTCAGGTAACTCAGTGAGAGCATTTTAAAATCCAACCAGGTACTAAAGACTTATGAATTTTATTGTAAAAAATAAAAACTTTAAAGTGCTCTGGTGTAAAGTTCCCAAAATGGCGCTTCAGCCCTTTTGCCTTCCGGCCGGCGATATGAAATCTAATACCCCTTAACGGGGTTAGCACACCTAATAAAATTCAACACAAATCTACTTTTGAGCATCTGTTGAATACATCGATTATTAGTATGGATTTCGAGAGAATTTAGAGAGAAATCCATGGTCGAGTGGTAAGACGCTCGACTACAAATCAAAAGGTCGCGGGTTCAAACCTAGTGTGCGCCAATAACTTTTATTCAATTAATATGTGTCATAACACATTTCATTCATACAAAAATAATATAAAGTATATTTGCGGCACGTTACAGAGTGGTAGATACTCTAAGTATCATCACTTCACAACATACCCCAATTGGGGATACCATAGTCTCACTGGCTCTAGACGGTGAGAAAACATGCTAGATAATAAGTTCAAAGTTTAGCCACATTTTTAATATGGGCGCCACCTTACGGTATGATTTAGACAAAAATCATTAAACCCTAATTACTACAAAACAGAGCCATTTAAAATTATTTTAAAAATACGAAAAAATAAATTCACTAAGCCCTCAGTGATAGTTTTTTTTTCTTTTCAACAAATACTTTCGCAATCGATTCTCAAAAAAACAATAAATGTAGTGTTTATGAAATAAGGAAATCACCCCCCATTTTTGTATAGTTTTTGGAAATATATGACTGTCAACTAAAAGAAAAATGCTCAAGGTATTTTTAAATACACTAAAACTTAAAAAAAACATACTCATATTTTACACATAGCGGACCAAAATAAGCCCAATTTCTGATTTGTATTTGGTAAATACTAAGCTTACGCAAATAAAAAAAATATATACACATACATGTGTGTCGTCAAAATATAATCTTTTTCATATTGTGTAAAAATATCACCATAATTTCGTAAATTAAAACAGTGTTCACTCCCCCTTAAATGAGAAAATTCATTTACATAAAATTTATTCTGTTCCTAGATTCCAGCCTGATGGCTCATTTCCTGTGCCCCGTCTCTTCTAATCATTCCTTTATAATTTTCACTGTCTTTAATATTACTAAACAGCTTCAAAGTTTGCAGGTGAGATGGACTAATTATTTACTGAACACATACACAATTTATAATCCAAAACTTTCATAACTCCTACCAAACATTTTAGTACTTTGCTGAAATTAAAAGGCGAGTAGCATTCACACTGTAATTTTAGCCATTTATTTAGTGTGCGGTAGGGTCATAATATGGAATAGACTATATCTGGTAACAGAGTGTTAACTGTGGCGTCAAACCGAGACCGAGTTTACAACTATCATCAATTTGATCAAAAGTTGTATTATATTGTTAAAATACTGATGTTTGGAAGAAACAATGCCTGAATGCAGCTTAATTCAGTGGAATTATTCATAATATAAACCTAAATAAGAACAGGTTGCTAGTGGCGTCTGTATTTCCTCCTTCATTTTACCTGAGCCTCCAGTCGGGTTGCGATATACTTCCCATGCCTGTACACCCTAGAGACTTTTTTCTTATTGAAAAATAAGAACAAACAACATAACTCACAATGGAAATAACGCTGCAAGCATTTCTGCTTTATTAAGATTGCTTTATAGGACTGTTTTTTTTTTTCACGCCTCACCTGTGGTGCTGATGTTGATGCGGCGGGGGGCGTGACAGCCGAGGCGTGAGCGTAAACTGCAGCTCCAACGTGCGAGCCTGGCGCGCTGCTTGCTTGCTGAGGCCCTTGCCGTGCTCCGACGCCTTGTGCGCTGGACAACAATCAACATTATTATACAATTCAGATGGGGGAAAGATTACTTTACACAGGCATACCACTAACATCTCATAAAAATTGCATGCATCAAAAAGAGAGGTCCCAATAAATCTCTAAGTGGCCGGGCCATACTGTGTTTAAGGTGTTCATTAAATTAAAGTGTACTAAAATTTTATTGATTTTGCATTTTTATATAGTTTTTCAAAACATGAACATGATTTTAAAACATAAAATTTTTCAAGTACGAAGTATGTGCGATTTCGTTTCAGTAAGTTGTTCACAGAGAAGAAATCATAAAAAAAAAAAACAAATAAAAAAATGTAGATAGAATATGCCATACAATGCTAAGAGATTATACATGTGCATATCGCAATACTTAAATAATTTGCATTATGAGTTTACTGTGCTTGCAAATTATTTAAGTATTGCGACCACTACTGAGGGATACTCGGTAAAATTAATTGCACCAAGTACTAGACAAAAAACTAAATGAAAAAGTTCTTTGCGGCTTGTGGTAGGGGCAGGGTTTGTAAAGCTTTGTAACTGGGGGCCCACAATGGAAATTATTTATGAATGGTTGGAATTGAAAAAACAATAATAAAATAAATTGCATGCACATTGCACTTCGGAAATTTGTTTGGTTATTTTGAAAATGATTCCTACTCGGTGAACAGAGAACAGTTGTAGAGTAAAATTTGCATTGAATAAAAAAATTATGACTTTTCGCTGTTTATTAATTTCACCATTTTTATGAAAACAACAGTAGAAGTAAATAATAGTAGTGATATGAAACAGGGTAGTGAGTTGCATGTCTTACTGCGTTTTTTTATTTCGCTTTATGTTCACTACGGGTGCGAAGAAATAATTCATAGTCCTATAGAAATAGCTCTATGCTGTATGTATACATATATACACATTTTCAAACGTGGGCAAAATAATATTCTTCAGATAAGAGGTCGATAATATCAATATTTCACTAAAATTATGCTTCAATTAAATTTTGTAGCTGGGAATTGTTTCTCCTACAGACGCTGTAGAACAGTGATGCACAACCGAATCTATTTAACATGTATCGAGGCCTAGTTAAATAATATATCAAGAAGTTTGTGTCTCTTTGTTGTAAATTCTCAAGTTGAAGCAACTGGCTGACAGGCGTACAGGGCTATTTGTTATTAAATACGATTATTAATTACAGGAACCTCGGATTGCGAGTAACTTGCTTTGCAAATGTTTCGCGAGACCAGCAATTTAAAAAAAAAAAATAACTTGATAAACAAGCAATTTATCTGTAAAATGTGGGAAACTGAATATTTTGTGGAAAAGTACCACCCGAGAGTAGAGCTGTAGCAGGGCGAGTGATGTATCTGTTTGACAACCACTTCTTTCAGTCTTACAACATGCCCCAATCGGGGATGCCATAGTTCTGAGGTGGCAGTGTCTTGTCAATATCAGGGTGTGCAGTCCGTAGAGGCTGTAGAAGGATAACACCGTGTAACTTACCTTTGAGGTCAATGTCAGTTCTGAAAACGCCAGTCAGCTTCTGCTCGCCGCACTCCTCCTCCTCGCAGAGGTAGTGGTCACGGCGGAAGTGTTCTCGCAGTGCCACGTACGAGCCGTAAAACTGGTGGAAGCCGTCTGCATCACACAGATGGCAGTACAGGTGGTCTTTTCGCGGGTGACGGTACAGCTCGTCCGTATCCATGTAACGCTGGTCGCAGAACTCGCACAGCGGGTGACCCCTGCGCGCAAACACGTTCAATTATAATAATGGCAATTTTAAAGAATCTCTCGATGGTTTAAACCCCAAATTAGCCAGGCAACTCCTCAATATGGATAGAAACTTACTGAAGAAGATGGTAAAAAAAACTACCTCAGGATAGTAGTAGTATTAACAGGATATGGAGAGAAATCCGCCAATAGCTGTGGGAAATGTTTCAAAAAATTGTGAAGGCACGGAGTTACTGTCAAAGGAATATTGCGAAACACGGCAGAACACATCGGGCCTATGTACCGAGTGCTTACAGACCGTTATCATCTCAAAAATAATACAGAATCTGTTAACATTTGACTGTTTGCCATCGAGGTGATTTTGACAATAAGTGCAAAATCTGAAATATTGAATAAGATTGTACTTTGGTAACACACAATATAAAAATAAATGTTTGCTTACTTGTGAGACGTGTCATCAATGTCACCTTTCCTTCGATGATGTCCTAACTGTTGTCTCGTATAAAATTTTCTTTCATTTGTAAAAATCTGGAAAAATTACCACATTAAAAATAAAACATAATTGCTTATAAATCGTGAGCCAGTAACTATTTAAAATATTGTCAACACAAAAATACCTTACACATTTACAGAAATGTAAGTTAACAATTACATTGGCATAGGCCATGTATTGATAATTTAATAGAAATTTATATTGTATCTATTGATAAACAAAGTAATATTTTATTTTCTTCATATTGTTTCAGTTTTCTCATCTTACCCTTCCCCCCCACTATATTATTTAGTGAATTTCTGGGCAAATTGTACACCACATTATAGAGAGATATATTTTTGGGAATCACATCAATGCACGGAATCCACATTTAAAAAAGTCACATGGAATACATATTGACAATAATTTTTTTGTAGGTGGTAGCAGTTACAGCGGTATTGCTTTTCTGTGACAGCATATATTCACATTAAAAAAAACACTTGATAATGCATTGCACATAAAAACAGCATGTTAGTTGATTTGGTGCAGTTATTGCATATTCAAATAAATAAAAAAAATGATTATGAGCAAAAACTACTGCATAATTCTCATACATTTGTCTTCTTATCGTTGTTAATAAATAATGGTTACAACATAACGATTCTCATTGACTCTGCCAGATATTTAATTACGCAAAATAAATATATCATTTCCATCTTGACTGTAGAGTGAAATAAAATCAAATACATATGTAGCATCACTTCCAAGTCTGTTGATTTAAATACAAAAACCTCGTTTCCCTTTTAACCTTAGAGCCTCACCTATATTACAGTAAAAACTTCACAGCCAATCTGTCGGTGCAAACTTTAACTTTAATGTATCGTATAGAAGTCAATGACATAGGAAATATTGTGAAACAAAAACAGTCCACGAGAGAACCTTTTGTCTTAACTGATTTGGTCTTAGTTATTTTTCAGCAAAAACCTAACAAATGTTTCGCAAATTAATTTATTAGAACGACAAAAAGTTCCTCTAACTGACTTTCCTTATTTCAATGTTTTCCTATGTCAATATTCTTTAAATGATACATTAAAGTTTGCTATGTGAGATAGATCGGCGTTCTGATTTTAAGAGGATTAAAACCAATAATGTTTTTTTTTCAGTGTAAAATGGCTGAGGTTAAAAGGTCTTGTTTACCTTTAAATTCTCAATGCACAGATCGCAGAAGAACAGATCGTGGTCTTTGCGCAGATGGTCTTTGAGGGACCCGAAGGTGCTGAAGGGCGCCAGCGAGTCGGCGCACTTGCGGCACTGGTGCTCCAGCATCTTGTGGTAGGCATCCTTTATCTCGTCGTCCACAAAGCATATCTTAAACTTGCGCTCAAACAGCGCGTTTTTAAATGGCTGCGTGTTCAACTTCTTGTATGGCTCTCGAAAGTGGGAGAATATCACCTGAGAAAATGGACAGATCGAAATATAATAAAAAAATAAATATATATTATTTCGTGTACATGATACTTTGAAGAGTTCCAGTATATATTTTATTGATCTTTAAATAAATTACATTTTAGAAGGCCATTTTTAATTTAGATTTAAATGTGTTATGGTCACGTTTATAATAAAGAAAATTATAAATGCACTATTTGTGACAGTAAGTGAAGAATATCAATTTCCTGGACTTTTATTTTTGATTAAAAACAAATAAAAGATGTGGTAGGTAAAGTTTTTGTCAAAAAACTAATCATAATATTTAAAAGAACAATATAATCATATTGTGATTTTTCATGTGTCTCACTATTATTATTTGTTACAAAAAATACCCACTAGTCAAATTCTAATCTACGTTTATTTTCTCTTGGGTTCTAATCAGGTTAATGTAAAGGGGGTGATAAAAAAAATTATCAGCAAACAATTTACATCTTACTTGATAAAACATTTTGTTTGTGGGATATTATCTGTATTAACAGATAATTACTAATATGATGACCTGACTGAAAAAAAAAGTACAAACACTTTGATATTAAAAGTTTAATATCTAGTCTTTGTGGAATGTTTCACTAATTTTTAAGATGATGTGGTATTTTGGACCGCTATGAGATTGTATGAAAATTAGTAGTAAGAAATATAGAGGGTAAATAAAAAGGGAAATGGCTAAGTATTAGGCAGCACGAGGTCCAGTTGTGGCCACGTATTGAACAATTTTTATTTTATTTAATCTAGTTTTTAAATATCACGAGAATGGATATTGTGACTGACACCACATTGCTAAAAAATCTAACAAGAACCAATAAAAAATGTTTAATTGACGTGTTTTCCACCTAAATACTAGGTAAATATGTTAATTTTTACTTCATTCCAGAATTAAAGTTATTCAGTAATTGCCCTGGTAAAAGACCACCATTCAGAATCTAAAATAACTTTAAATTAGTTGTTGCATAAGATTAATGCAATCGTTATTGACATCAACATTTTTAATCAGTGCTTTAATCGTATATACTATTTTATCGAAATTTTGAAAAATTTAACATAATAAGGGAAATTTTGCGAAATTAAATAAAATATTTGAGATGACACGGAAAGATTGGCTGTATTATTTTATTAAAATACGTTTTGATTTAAATTATATTGTAAAAAAGTGATATTTACAAACTTTTCCCAGTGACACATTACATATAGACCAGACAAACATTCTGTCACTATTTAGATTTTATGTACAGACACGTGTCGGGCTGATTAGTGAATGGTACACCGAAAATTACAATGTTTTTTTTAAATTTTATGATCATCGAAAGTTGTGCAATATTTTTAATGACAAAAAATAAAGTGCAATTAAGTAAACCTATTACAAAAAATTATCCAATCGGTGCGTTTTTATATTTATGATACAGTCCGTTAAATAATATACCACTGGGACTATAATCAGTAAATTATGGTTTACAGAAAATATATTATATTAAAACACATGTTCATACTAGGACGCTGGAGATCAAGTAATGGAACAGCCACGCACAGAGTTGTTATACTTCAACAAAGTTTACAAACATTACGTAATAGTTTTCCTTTATAAAATGATATGGATTATTGAGCAAATACAACTATACCTTCGAAAGATCTGCCCTGCATATGGGGCATTCAGTTTGCAGGCATAATACCCTCATCCGTGTCGAACATTCGAAACAAACGGGGTGGTCACATTCACCGACAGAATATATATCAATTCCTTTGAAACATACTACACACACAGAGTCGGAAACTTCGATAGGAGTCGACATTATAAATGACTTTATACGGCAACGATCAGACCGAAATATATGAAAATTCGCGGACCCGACAAATTTCAAGCGATTTCCAGACAGCAGCAAATTCCATAGAAATCGTATGATTACGATACACCACAGAAAAATATTCTATTCAGAAGTTTCTAAAACTGTTTATCGTGAATTTATTTCACCCCAAGTAAGAACTATACGATTGCGCTATTGACCATTGACCATCGACCATTATTTGGGAAACCTCTCTTGTTTTGCAGTGACATCTACAAGAAAAAGAGGCAAAGCCACGTCATTTTTTGGTTGTGTGGTTGCCTTGTCAGCGGCTAATATAATTTACAAAAATGAATGTGTTTCGGCTCCTTGGTGATCTTTCTCATCTTCTAGCGATAATTATATTACTCCTAAAGATATGGAAGACCCGATCTTGTGCAGGTTATTTCATTTTATTACTCTCTTTGTTGCCGGTCGGTGCCAGCGCGAACGGGATTCGTTTGTATACTGTTATAAAGTGGTGTGATATTTATTCCCGGGTTTCTCCACTAAGCATCTTATTTTAAAAGATATCACAAAAAATAAACACCAAAACAAAAGGTTTTTGCTAGAAGTTTGTAGCTCCGAAAAAACCACAATTATATTGGTTTTATCATTGACACGAATGACGTGATGTCTAAGTAAAAATGTATAATATACATAGTATTTGTACTTCAAATACTGTATTGATGATAATAAGTGTGATATTATAACTTTTACAAGATGTTTCGTTAGTGAAATGTTTAGCATACACATCTATGAAGCTCAATAGACCAAATTTAAAGGTGGTCTTGTATTTTAGGCGGTTTTCCGGTATTGTAAATTTTGATTATTTTTCAGGTATATCGGGAAAGTCGCAGATTCTGTTTGCCATCGTGTACACAACCAGATACCTAGATCTCCTGACAACCTTCATCTCGGCCTACAACACGTTCATGAAGTTCATCTTCCTGGCGGCTTCCTATGCCACCTTATACCTGATGTACGTGAAGTTTAAGGCGACCTATGATCATAACCACGACACCTTCCGGATCGAATTCCTCCTCATCCCAGCTGCCGTCCTGGCCTTGTTGATAAACCACGACTTTGTTGTTTTGGAGGTAAGAAAATTCATCTTCCATTGAAATTACCATTGATATGCGTGCATAGCACTCTTTTCGACAAACATACAAGAGTGCTTTTAAAACAGATGGATTATATTTGGGGCGTTGCTTAGAGCTGAAGACACGGATCATTTTCTCAATATTAGGTTAAATAAACCATAATATATGCGATAATATCAATCCAAATGCCATGTAGATAATTATTCTCACGGACAAATATCTCAAAACATTTACACCGCAACGTGTATAGAATTATGAGCGGATACGGCACTCTTTTTAACTTTTTAAATATATGCTAGTTTTTTTCAATCGCTGGGTGTATTTTTTTAAAAATCACTTCAGAACACAATTTATTTTAATAACCTTTTCACCTCATTCACGATGTAAATGGGATAATGGGTGTGCACAGCACTGTTTTGTGACATTCTTACATTTTCTGTGAAAATGAAAAAAAACAAGTTACAGTCGGCTACAGGAATCATATATGTATACTGCCATTGGGTTAAAAACTCTCTTTACTAGCGGCGAAATTAATGTGAAAGTATTGTCCAATATATGATTTAAGCTATAAATCGCCAAAAAATATAAAAATACATTTAAAGTTTTTGATATAACATTTTTTTCGGTTACATTTGATGAATACTTGAATAATGTAATTATTTTATCCAGTACATACATGTATAATGGTGGAATACCAAAAATATTTAATCTGTGCTTAATACATTTACAGAGATATTAAAATAATTAGAGACATTGTCAACTCAGTTAACAGTACCGGAAAGGAAAGGTTAACTAGCGATGATACTGACAGCCCTTATTCTGCAACATTCATTTTTTTATTACTATAATAAACTTGATGAAGTTAGAGTAGTTGTCTCATAATTAGATTGGCAAGGGATTATTCACGCATCATATAATGTGGTTGTCAGCAAATAGGTTAAAAAAATTCCATATCAGATCCTTATCTATTTACAAAAGAATCCGTTGGTTTTAAGAATTTCCATTAAGTGCAAGTTTTTACATTTATAAAGCAGACCTTATCAGGATTAGCTCACACGCAACCTGGCAACATGTATCCTTATTTCTTATCTCTAGGGAGTGCCCCCTTTCTATATTTCCACTAAAATACAGTTCACAAATATCCTACAAGTTTTATACCCTACAAATTTGACTGCAGGTTTTTTCTATTAGTGCTAAAAGTTGCATTTATTATGGAATCTAATCTTTATGATTTATTTTGTTAGCTAATTTGTAACACTATGAAAGTGATATGAAGGAAACTAGGTTGTTGTATTTACACAGTAAATCATGTTATAATGTACATATTTTGTATAGTAAATAACGATGAAATAATAATATCATTTTTATGGTTTTTACTTCTTCGTTTGAAACCTAACCTAACCCAGTATAATTGATACATGTCTTTTTAAAATATTATTATATTTATCATTGAATTCATGTTATAGAATTTATCTCACCTGAAGACAACTTTTTGGATAAAGGGAAAAAGGGCATACTTTGATTTAATTTGATAGTTTCAAGTTTTGAAACTCTGCATAGCGCAAATGAAAATAGATTTTTTTGCTTAATATCAATAATAATTTTGCGTAACTATGTTCAATAACTAGATCTGCATGAATTTTAGTGGTAGAGAATCTTAAGTCATATGTAATTATAATTATTTCAGATTTTGTGGACATTTTCGATTTACCTGGAGTCCGTTGCAATCTTGCCACAACTGTTTCTGGTTTCCAAGACGGGCGAAGCAGAAAGTATTACCTCGCACTATCTGTTTGCTCTTGGCTCTTACCGAGGACTCTACCTCTTCAACTGGGTAAGTTTCTTCCCTAATATTCGTTTATTTACAATTCCTAGGACAACAAACCTGAACACCCTAGCAATGAATACCATTGTAGCCGGCCCTTCTGAAGGAGGAAGAAGAAAAAAAATGCTGACACAGATCTCCCGATGATAATGGCCAGTGTTGCAAGCAATATATAATATGATTGGGCAAAACTCAAACACCACTATTTTTAAAATGATTAATAAGGGACCTCCAAATTACAGTTCTGACCAGTGAATTTAAATTAGTTAAAATTTAGTCCGAATAAGTAGTCTGTAGACACTTTCCTGTCTGAGAAAAGACGTGGCCAAAGGAAATGACAAACCGATTGCTGAGCCATTCATTCTGCATATTAGACCTAGCGTGTAGAGGCTGCCGCCGATCACGCCAGTCACAGCGATGCCATGTAGGGAGAAATACCTAGATCTTGGGAGAAACAGAGAGTTCCAGTAGTAAAAAAGGGAGTTTTTGATCAAATTTAGGGAGATTTCGGTATCGGCAAAGATTCCGTATATTGAAAGATTCCGGATATCGCCCAAGTAAGGCCGTTACAGTGTGAGTATCAATGGGAACACTAGAGAAATATCCTTCAAAAGTGTTTTGTATAGATTTCTCGAAAGAATTTCAGACAACCTCTAAATGTACTGTGACAAATGGTTTATGATCATCAAAAAAATATCTAATAAACGTGCCACAGTCTCACTCAAAAAGTCTACAAGCGCCATACTATTTTGTAAAGGGTTTATAAGTTGTTGATTTTCTATTGCAGGTCTACCGTTACATGGTGGAGAACCACTATGATCTCATAGCGATTGTCGCTGGCGCTGTGCAGACAGTCCTGTATTGTGATTTCTTCTACCTGTACATCACTAAAGGTAATTTTGTTCTAGTAAATGCTATAAATTTGAACACTATCCCAATAAAATGACAAACACAAATTCACACACCACTTTTCAAATTTATTATGAATAGGAAAGTACAACCGACTTTGAAAATAGTCAGTTATTTTTTGCAATGTTGAATAAAGGAAGGCACCAACAGGTCAATTTTTCGGTGATACCTTTGCTGAGTAAAACGATTTAAAAAAAGAGTATATATATAGTAAATTAAGAAAAAAATATATTCTAAAGCATGACAGATAAAAACTATTCTAGAACTCTCCAAGCGTTGCTAAGTGATCAACCGTTGTTTACGCAGATATTGCATAGTAAACACTCGCACATATAATGGCGTGTATTAATATACAACGTGCCATCAGTAATAAATAGAGTGTACATGTAGTGCACTTTTATTATAATTAGAATTTATAGAAATTAATGTTTTTCTTTTTTTTCTGGGGAAAAATAGCTTTATTATCAAATTATATACAAGTTTCAATGGGTAAAAGGCTAGTTTTGAATCAACCTCTAACTCATTTCAAGGACAGCCATTTTTATCAAGAAATTATCCAAAGTTTGAATATTTGACATAATGAACACAAGGATTTTGAAAGCCAAGTTTCCACAGACAGCAGTCATTTGACAAGCATAATGTTCCAACTTAAAGTTTCAGTTCCTCCATATTTTATCTAGAGACTATCTAATCAATAAAATCTTTAGAATGGTTTCACCAATAGATAAAATTACCAATGGCAGCACCTTTCACCTTGAAACTACATATTCCTGGAGAATGCAATAATGACTGTCTGATAAGATATAATGGACTTTTAATTGTTACAAAATACTTAAACTCAAGACATTTTCACCAATAAAAATTTAAGTTGTTGTGAGGCAAGGTTGAGTAAATAGGCAATGTCTTGTGTCGTGTTGGTTCAGGTTGTAGCAAATTATTATCAATGCAGTTATTGGAAATTAGCCGACGATAAATACATAGTACGTAGGCCATATTGAGTTATTTAATATGATTTTGTAACATAAGGCTTTTACATTGTATATCTTTTTATTAGAAGACCCTCGTAGAATCTGCAATAATATTTATTACTTGTTAATTAATTTACTCACTGTATCAGATCACATCAAGTTTCTTAAAGAGTGGATTGAGCTCCACATATTTCTGTTCTTACAGATATCAAATGTCTTTTTGCACTTTTTCGTAAGGCTCCAATAAACTTTGAATCCCCCTGTTAAATTTCAATCCCCTTTCGATGAGAGAGTTCAACTTGAGAAGTTTGTAAGTTAGCTGTCCTGTCAATGAGTTGCGCAAGTGTTTTCATCCTAAATTACAACATTTCATCTTTTGACCTAAATAAGCAAAAGCGCAGATGATGAGGGATTTCTGTATTCAATTTACTCTGTGACAATATTGACTGTTGCATATTTGATTAGCTATGCGTAAATATTGAGTTTGATACTTCCAATGAGATGTTTATTAACAGTGCATCCCGTGTATTTCAGTGTTGAAGGGGAAGAAGCTGCAACTGCCGGCGTAGACTCCCCGTGTCGGAGCCCTGTGGCTCCAGAACGTACTCGCCCTGGCGGTCTTGTCTTCACTTTCGGTAGAGAACCACAAATAATTAAAAAGTTCATTTCATTCAAATTACGTTTTATTATTGATTGTTTGAAACACAACACCTATTGACCATATTATTTATCATTAACAATTGTGAACGTTCTCTGAATTAATCCAATTTGCAAATTACGAAAGGGAGTCTTAACTTCTACGCCCTTTATACTTTAAGAAATAAATTAGATTTAATTTGAATTGTCTGTTGAATGAAAAGGAACATTTACTTAGTGCCACTGTGCTGCAGCACTTTTTGTTTTACTTATTATCTATATTAATGCCAAATATAAGATTTGAATGTAATTTTTGTAACACCTCAATCCAGCATGTGATAGTCAAACTGTTTGGTTTTCACGCTGTTGATAGAATATAAAATTCACTTATTTCCTCCGCATCTTTGGTAAGAGTTATGTTGGAACAACTAGAACCTGCATTTGTTAGCGTTACAGCAGGCAGCTGTGTCACCACTGCCGTCTTTCATAATAGTTCAGTCATGAAAATTATTTATTTTTAACTTGTGTACTCTCCATTGTTCAATTATATATTTATCATTACCAAATAAAGGCATTGAGTTATTGTCAGATGGTACAACATTGAATTATTATGTATTTTAATTTTATCCATAAAAATATTGGAACTTGTAGGAGTATTTCCATTAGATAAATGTTGGATGACAAATAAATATTCAATAAGAAATTTTTTGTTATTATTTCCTGTACAGAACATGACATTAATATTTTTTTTATTGTCTATTAGGTAATTTAGCCTAGTTACAGAGAGCACCTGTATAAACAGGTGTGGTATTACTCAGTACATCAATACCTTAACTGAACTTAGAGCAGCAGTATATAGTGACTCTCTTTTAAGGTTTTTCAAGGGACTGGAACAAAAATCTTCTATGGAAAAACCTTGAATATGTTGTTTAAATTAGGCCATTTGTGAATTTCAGTTTTCGAGGGACAGAAAAAACAAAAATTATTAAGCGTGAAACTTCTTATTGGGCACCTTATAACTGGATTTTATTGCACAGTGAAACCCGCATATAAGGTTGGATTAGTCACAGCGCAACGCTGAAGCGATTTTTAAAAATTACGGGAACATACTGCCACTTTTATAAGAAACTGTATAAGCAGGGGCGGCTCGTGAATTTTTAGTGTGCCAGAGTGCTAAGATTGAAAAAAACGTCATGATCGATGTTGTTGTAGCCAAAAACGATATGTATTTAAAAAAAAAGAAAAAAATTGTATGAATATTTTCAAGATTTCTCAAAAACTTCATACAAAACATTTTCGGCTACAACAACATCAATAATGTCGTATTTTTATCTCAACAAGAGTGTTCAGATTGAAAGTAATCAATCTATCAACCGTGCTATTATTCCCGGCAGTACTGCCTGACGTTTTCGGTGTCATTCTCTTTGGAATTTTGCAAGTAAATATGAAGGCGTCATTATACGGCGTAATGTTTAATGTATTGAGCCAACTCCATTCTTGGAATGAACTGCCATGTGATATCCGATATTCAACTGCTATTGGATATCTTTAAATATGCCTTAAAATACATTCACAATAAGCTATAATCTGCAAAACCCGTAAAGCATCCTGAGATAATTATAATATTATGATTATATATAAAATTGTCTAATAATAATTAAAGTTGCTAGATATTAATATAACATTTTCTGAAAAGGTAACTCAAAAAAACTCCATTGTATTAGTTGAAATATTATTTATTTCTTGTAAAATAATAACAATAAAAAACTACACACACTCAAACTTAATGTTAAAAATGCAGTCATAGTAATTGAATACTTTGCGGTCTGTTTTGAACGGGAGTCAAAAATTCTTAAATATCTGACTGACATAGGGTGACAGTTCAGATACATGAACTTCTTCCTACAAGAGAAAATAATATACATTAGTAAGAAAATAAAATATAACAATTTGAAACTTATTCAACTGATTTCATCTGCGGATGTTCACAAAATACAGAAACAATATTTCTTAAAACATCTTTCATTAGTCATTAGCTTCGTTCAGACAGCGTGTGGCTAGCGTACGAGCCACATGAAATCAATTGTGACTATAATAATATATTTGGGCCTTTCCAATAATGTTTGATTATTGCTTGACACTTGTCTACCTTGTTCGACACACGCCTCGCGCTATCTGGACAAGGCTATTCACAATAATTAATAGAAACAAGAAATGATAATCAGATGAAAAAATCTTAACGTATTATAAAGGTATCCTATAATAATTTGGCATCGTTTTCACCATTTATTGCCAAAGCTTATCTAGGCAGCTGTTTTATCTGTGACTTGTGAATAATAATAATAATGTTTTGGATGATTTGTATAGCGCCGTTTTTGTGAAAAATCACCTCAAGGCCGCTGTACAGATCTTATTTTCTATTATTACATATTAATTCCTAGTTTAAATAAGAAAATAAACACAAACATGGTAGGTCCTATCAGATATACACATTTATTGACTTAAAATTATAATTATGATTTTTTTATTATTATTTATTTTTTTCCAAATTAGGGCATGGTAGCGAAATAAAAAAAATGGACTTTCTGAATTTGTCGTACAGTACAGGATTTGGTTAAAATTTGAATATCTTAACCCATTCAACGCGGACGCCTCAGCATATGAGGCGCGACCGCCCGTGCCTTCTCTGCGGATGCCTCAACAGTTGGGACCTGAAGTTTTGGCGTCGATAAAATCGGAATCCTGTGCTCTATATTTGTAAAATCTTCACAAATATCTTCATACATTTGTCATGCTAGCGACACCTATAATATTTTAACTTTAACATTCTGTATTCGTTCTCAAATCGTAAATATTCGTGGTCGGTGGTTGGGATCCCCTTTGCGTAAACATTCAAATCTCCCCGCCGCTCGCCCTACCGACTCGCGCGCCTGCGCACTTGATTCACCGAGTTTGTGTAGAGTGGTCCGTGCGTTGATTACGTGAAAGCGCATTACTTTTGTTAATTTACATTTAAGAAAATGTTTATTTATGAAAAAACTTTTCATTGTTCTACATTTTGTTTAAAATAGTATAGTATAGTGTTCTTATTAATAATATGTCGGTTCCGTTTTATATATTGTGATCTGTGAAAATTTGCGTGAAGAAATAGTGAAGTTTGTTATTATTAAAGCAAGAGTTACAAAAACATTTAAAGGAAATGAGCAGGATTTTGTATGTATACAAATTGTGAGTACAAATACGATTCAATTAGTCACATTAATTCAGCATTATATGTTCTTGTAATATTAGATAACTAACCCAAAATGGAGCACCAAAACCTATCCGAAGAACAAATCATCGAATTTGTCGGCGCACTAGATTCGGATTATGAAATGTCCGAAGAAGAATATGAGCCATCTGATGTATCGAATGAAAATATGGATATAGAAATGCAACCATTGAGGTCGTCGAGGAACAAAATGATGATAATTTTGGGTCTTGGACATCTGGTCCCCATATCCCAATAATTCATGAATTCGATGATTTTCAGTCAGGTATAACAAACAACAGCCTAACAGAAAATTCTCCAGAATTACATTTTTTTGAACATTTTCTGAATAAGGATATAATGGAGAAAATTGTTGCAGAAACTAACAAATTTTACTTTTTTAAGCTTAGCGAAATGGAACCGACTCCAAAATCCCTTACACATAATTGGATAGATACTGATATACCAGAAATGTACACTTTCTTTGCTTTGTCCATGTTGATGACACGGAATAAGCATTTGACTGTAGAAGAAGTTTAACTTGAGTAAAACAATGGCGAGAGATCGGTACCAATTATTATCACAAATGTTACATTTTTCGGACTCAAATTTCCCAGTTCCTCATGACAGACTTTTTAAAATTAGATTACTTTTAGAACATACTAGAAAAATATTTAAGGAATCAATGGTGCCACAGAAAAACTTGTGTATTGACGAGAGTATTGTAGTGTTTAAGGGACGACTTATGTTTAAACAATATATTCTATCAAAGAGACATCGTTTTGGTATTAAAATGTTTGTGTTATGCGATGTGACATCTGGCTATGTTATTGATTTTATTATTTACTGTGGAGATGGAAGTGATATTATAGACGAACAGAATTTTGGAATGACTGAGGCCGTTGTTACTACGCTATTAAAAGATTATGTTGGGAAAGGACACAATTTGTGGGTTGATAATTGGTATACGAGTCCGAAGTTATTCGAATATCTGCATTACAATAAGACAAATGCTTGTGGGACTGTTAAAAAAAAACGGAAAATGATGATTTTCGGAAGTTAAAAAAGGGCGAAATTGAGGCAAAATCTCGTGGATCACTACTTGCCCTCAAATGGTGCGACAAAAGAGACGTGCATATGCTAACCACCTTGCATGACGATTCCATGGAAGCTTCCGGTAAAACAAACCATCAAACCAATGAGCCCATACTAAAGCCAAAATATGTGCTTGATTACAATAAGTCAATGGGTGCAGTTGACAAGACTGACATGATTTTAAGTAATTTGTCTTGTATGAGGAAATCCACCAAGTGGTATAAGAAAGTGGCCTTTCACATAATAGATTTATATTTGTTAAATGCTTTCGCCATTTATAAATCGGTTACTGGAATAAAAATACCGTTAGCTGATTTCCAGCTAAATGTAATAAAGCAGCTCATAGGAAAATATGGCAAAAAATGTAAAACATTTTAATTAGCACGTCCCACAACCTCCACGAGCTCAAATCCGCACAGAATCTTCCCTAAAAACTTTACCGACCATATGCCTGAACTAATTCCGCCGACAGAAAAAAACCAAAAGCCCCGCAGGCGCTGCTACGTTTGCGCTAATAGTGGTAGGCTTGAAGTAACAATATATGGAGGGATAGCTAATTTGTTTTACCCAACCCATCCGAAATTGTAATAAATCACTTTTTCCGAGTTTTTACATCGTACACCATAAGAGAGAAAGAGACAACAAATTTCTTGGACGGCTTCTATTAACTGTCGTAATGATCTTAAGCTGGTTATTTTCACTGGTTAACGGCGAGACTCCGCCCATATTTTTTATTTTGCCACTAAACTTGACACAACTAAACGGTTTTTTAGGTTAGATGCTATATTTTTGTTGATAAAAATACTGTGAAAAAGTGGCTATACGAATACACAAAAACATTATGTCGATATGTGATATGAATGGATGTTTAAATACCGTAGCCTTAGTCTTAGCCACGCCCATTTGCGCCGAGTCATGTTAAAATCATCAAAAACAAGTCCAAAACTGACTTCACTGGCTTTGGCTTGGGCTACCTCTTGTATACTCTAAGGTGGTAGGCGAGAGAAGAAAAAACAAAAAAAAAGATTCATGTGTCAAGTGTGTGAAATCTCTTAGTGCTTATCTCCTTGTTATAAAATATACCACACCTCAAATTTTAACGGTTATAAATATTTAAGTCAAGTGTCTGCCTATCTAAACATAATTATTTACTCAAGCCTTAATAATAATAATAGAATCATATGAGAACAATAATACATAACAGAATAGGATCGAAAATAACATGTTTATAAAAAATATTTTGTTTGTGAAATGTGATTTGTGTATAAATACGTCAAGTGCTGGCTGGCGGCAATAGTTAATCGGCGCGGTGTCCGTTCTCGGTCAAAGCGTAACGAGCCGTCTCCGAAAATGGCGTCTCCAAATGGTGAGTTTGTTTATACTGAGATCTTTGTTCGTCGTTTATCATCATAAATACGCACGTTTGAAAGTCAGTTGGTGATAAATAATAATCTTTATGTATAAATTATCAGATCCAAGTAGATAGATTATTTTTAACACTGGTAATTATACTGCTATAATGTGAAACATTATCAACAAAAAAATGCCGCGTACAGGGGGTACCTAGCATAGAAACGTCACGCGTTCAAAGAGTTAAGGTGATTCGTCGAGAGACAGATTATGTTGAGATTCTTTTAATGAATTTAAGGATATGAGAGTCTGAAAAGGTAAGTTTTCAGTTTGGACCGAAATTTTGTTGGGCTCGTTTTACATCTTAGTTCCGGAGGGAGTTTATTCCAAGCCTTCGGTCTCGAAACTCCTGCAGCGCGATCTCCAAACTTAGTATTTGGATTGTGTTTGGGTTCTATCAGCCTTCCGATAGCCGATGACGTTGCTAAACGTTGAAGAAAGTTTCCAATAACAAAGTATTTTGTGGAACCTATCCACTTCATTACGAGGCATTAACTATGGATATAGAATATGATGAAAATTGTTTAATTTAGTGGGACAATTGAAAGTATCAAACTGTTTTGAGAAAAGTCATTTTTGCACAAATTATCATATTTTGACGAAAGACCTATCATGTCACAGATGAAAGCAGATACTTTATTTATTGAAAAATGTTATTTATATTTACCATTAAAGTTGTGTCCCTGTTTCGGAGATTGACTACCCCTGATTTTAGAGAATTATCATCCAGCACAATGGTGTAAGGAATACCCCACTCATCGTTTCTCTGAAACTAAATTGAAGAATTTAAATAAGTTATAAGGTAGAAGCACCCTTGATGTCATCATTAGCTTCGTCCAGCCGATGTACAAGCAGCATTGCGACTAGCGAAAAATATATTTTGCTGTCCAAAGGGCAAGATAAAGTGTATGAAATCAATGGTTCTCATAATAATATTTTCTAGCCTTTCCATTAATGTTTGACTATTTCTCGATACTTGTTCGCACTTGTCTAGCTACATTTGACACATGCCCAGTGCCATCTGGATGAAGCAATATATAAAACAGACCAGTGCTAAGCTACTAGAAAATTAGGAAATGGGTATGCAATATTCTTTAAAGGAGCCATACAAGAAAATTGTATCTGACAGACAAAATTCAACCACAGGCTATATAAACTGTCAGAAGAACAATATTTAAACAGAAACGGTTCCACTGAGTAGGGCATGTAGCACGGACAAAAAAAATTGGGGTACAACTTAGGTGGCTGGATGGTAGAGGGGCCATAGCTTGGGCTTGAAGATCTGAGAAGATGATGATATAAACACATGCACATTTGATTTTGTCTTCATCTCTAAGCTATCAAATTGTAATATCTAAAAACGGTGTGTTTTAGGTTGTTTGGCTGGAAAAGGGAACAAAATGGTGTTTTCTTTTCACATTCTTTCGATCTAGTTAATTTATCTAGTAGAAGAATGTGCTAATATGTTTTATTGATTACCTGGTGGGGAAGAATATCCTTGGCGCAATCAGGAAGACAGGCAGTTGAGATGCCAGATTTTCTGAATTGTTTGGTGAGGTAAAAGGCCAGTTGCTCCAATTCCATAGCTGTTGTAGGATCTAAATTGAATATAAAGACGATATCATCATTATTTCTTTTTAATTACACGCAATTTTAATGTAAAATTTTGATTAGTAACAGCGGCCGTAACCTATTCCAGATGTGATTTAACCGTTTCGCCTGTAAATCTAATTTACAAATAACCCAGTTACACGTCAGTAAGTGCATCTGTTGTAAAACAAAATGTCATACTTTCAAGCAGAAAGCGATGCGTAACAGTTGTTCTATAAACAAAATAAATAATAACTTTTTATAAGACCATGAATATTATTTTAATTTTTATGACCGGTTTCGCTTAGCCTAAGCATCATGAGGGCACAAAATTAAACTAAACAAAAAATACAAAGTGTACGGTTATATATATGTACATACAGAGGGAGAATAAAATAAATAACAAAATTAATTACAAAGTTATTTTTTCATTTCATTAAATATGTCAAACCACAAAGTGATTGTTTTCTACGAAAATATATTCTATAAATGTTGGGAATGCAATTAAATTGGTTAACCTCTTGGTGAGTGAGTATTTGCGAAAAAAACTGCCTATGGGGAGTGATTTTTGTAAGTGGATTTTTTTCTTTATGCGGTATCATAACTAAAAAAGGTTTAATGCAATAATGAGCTGTAATATTTATTATTATTTACAAGAAATTGTAATTATAAAGGTCAAACCGCACTGCACGGCGCGTCGCATAACCACGAAATGTTTTCACTGTTTTGTATGAAGCAAACCGCACCAGAGCGGCGCTGCACTGCGCGGCGCGGCAGAGTTGCCCCCGGGAGAATATTTTGACGCGCAGTGCCGCTGCTGCTAGTGCGGTATAGTGCGCTACACTTCACTGTGCGTCAATCGCCACCGCCAGTCCGCTTTCGGTGTTTGACGTGTTCACGCATGTTTTTTTTGTTATACGCCAACAGGACTAATACGAGTGAGAGACAAAGAAATGGACGCTGCGCTCAAAGAGAAATTTATCGAATTGGTCAGCCATTACAGAGATCTGTACGACCTCAGCAATAAATAATCTCCTAAATTTAGTGTTCTGTTTTTTTTTTTATGTTATCCTCTACCATCTGCAATAATTCATAAAAATTTTCTTCCGACATCCTGAGGTAAGTATGAAATCTCTCGGGATCTTTTTTAAGATGAAGTGTGAAATATTCTCCTTCTCACCGGGTGATTTGGGAATATCATATACCCACAATCTTTCCTTGTACTTTCTTTCTGCCTCCTCACTTAGCAAAAACACTATTATAATATCTTCTTCAGAGTCAGAGTCGACCATATTGTTCAACAGTTAGAATTCAAATGATCGATATAATGACGCATACTGCCGCGCTGCTGCAGTTGTAGTGCGGTTAGTCAGAGAAGTGACGCGCAGCGACACGCTAGTGCGGTTTGACCTTAAGTGAATAATAATTAGTTTTTTTTCAATTGATCTAAAAACCGATCGACTGCTTTGAGGCTTTTTTTAATTTGAACGGCAAGGTTTGTTCATACTCGCCAAGAAGTTAACAATGTCAATCAAATAATTTAAGTACATATATATATACCTGAACTGGAAGCGGCAAAAATACATTTGTAGGGAGCTAGTTTTCTATGTATTCTCAGCACCGGTTCCTTATGAACAGAATCTGTGTCAAGCGCATCACTGAATAATCCCACCACTGCACACTCCAAAGATAATTCACTCCTAATTACCATAGGGATAACAGATTTTTTTTGATGCCGAACCTAGAAGAAATAAAAATAAAACAATAAAATGTAATTTTTTTAATAATAAAAGCGAATTAAGCAAAGTTTATAATATTTAAAAAAAAACTCGATTATAATAATCTTAGTTTGGTTTGTCATATGGAGCAAAAGTTATTTGCCCCATTGCATATCTAGTGTATAGTCAAACCATAATAGTCTATTGCAGAATTATAATAATAATAATAATAAATGGATTACTTTTATAGCGCCGTTTTTGTGGGAAAATCACCTCAAGGGCGCTTTACAAATTAATTTATCTAACCTATAATTTATCATTTAAGCTTATAACTAATAACTTACAGTTAAGATTTATTACTAATGGCTTACAACTAATATTTTCAACTAGTGACTTACAATAAGGACTTATGGCTTGTAACTTACTACTGAGTATAACTTATAACTAGGAGCGTATTAACAACACAATCTTGCTTTAAATATGTTTCCATAAATAATAAAGCTTGCTTTGAATTAGCGATCCATATATCCATTTTTTTAAAAAGTAAAAAATCGAAGAACACACAAAAACGTGACTAACCTTTCCAGTTGTCAAAAACAAACCACTAATCCAAAATGGCTGATATTGCTAACATATGTGTACCAACATAACAAAAAAAAAACGATAATCGAATGTACACAGCCCGCGAAAATTCACCTTTTCTTTTGAACAGGCCATGTATGAGATCAGTTAGTCTATTTTAAGCTTTCAGTGCTTATACCGATGGGAGTGTGTTGTGGGCGTTTACCCAAAGTAAGCTCAATTTTTCCTTACTTCTGGTGAAAATGATCAAACATTTTAAAATATTAAAATTATTTCTTGAACAGATAATCAATTTCATTGACCTGTACAAGGCCTAGAAGTTGAAAAGTCTTACATAAACTGACAAAATCAGTTTTCTTTAAAATTAGTATAGCTCACGTTTCTTGGGATTATCCGTTCAGTGGTTTTAAGAAGTTGTCAGAAACGAGAGGTTAGATATACATATTTTAAAATTATATTTGTTTAGTAAGATTTACAAAATAAAAAGTTGATACCAGCGATTTTCACAGACATCATATTAGTGTGGTAATATTGTAAAACTTACGGTCAAATCGACGTCTGAATTTTCATCCAAAGACATCACGGATATTTTTTCTAAAATTTGATTTCCCCAGGAGAAATTGGCCAGCACGTTGACACTTGTTATTTTCTCATCGGGAGACTTGGTGACTTCGCCCAGTAGAAATCTTCCGGGAAAAGCTGACATCTAACAAGAAAAATAAAAGTTATATTGTCCTCACACAATTTCAATCGCTATCAAAAATTGGCAAGACGGGGCTTATTATTTGACAGTTGACGTAAATATGTACCAGAAGTATTATAATATTTAATGATAATAATAATAAATTTACATTCTAAAAAACGTAACCTTTTGCAAATAATAAGGTCAAATACAATGATACTGTAAATTAGGGCACTTCAAGAGTTGGAATAACAGAAGAGTATAAATGAAATGAAGTATGAAACAAGAAGGGTGCGCCAAAAAAGAAATGGGTGGCATTTCATCCCATCTGCCTACTTCTGCGGAGAAGCAGCAAAATTATTAGTTAATTAGGGTTTACTGAACCAAAACAGAAGTTGCGCGCCAACTGCTTAAGTGAATTCACGCCTTTGTATGACTACATGTGCTAAAATCAACACAGATATTTCAGAAAAACGTTTATTTTTCTTTACCTTCTTCCACCATAGTTTTCTCTGCCTCTGCCAGTCGAAAAAGAAATGCATTCCTTCCGAAGGAGGCATATACATTTGGGTCGAAAGGACCGTGCGCACCAGACTATTGAAATAGCTATTCTCCGTGATGTTGTTCACATCCTGGGCCTCCGAACTCCTTGTAGAAATCTTTGCCACGCCAAACGGAAGTTGCCCGTTGCATATATCTCGAACATTCATATACGTTTGGTTATCGTGGCGTTTGTCGCATGTATTCTTTGCAAACAGAAAAATTGACGCATCTCTATTAGTGACGTTGGAATAAATCCACTCAGATTTAATATTGTCTTGAAACAAAGAGCCGGACGGACCTAATCGATAGAACAAGACATTTTTTGAATTCTTCGTCAGAATTGGAGAAAAGAAGAAATGCTTGTTAGCAATAGCCAATATGTTTTCTAACAGCATTTTTAGAAATAACAATAAATGCAACTAATAGCGTATTCGAGGTATCTTTGTGAGGTTAACTAACATTGTTGATCTAGCTAATTTAAAAATATTATGAAGATAATTTAGGTATAGTTATCAAGCTAGAAGTATTATGGTTATTATGTTGAGATTAGTTTATGAGACTGTATCTGTTTTATTTTTGGTATCTTTGTGAAGCAAGCTGTCCCTTGGCTCGAGTGGTATATTGCCAGGAGGTGCTACAAAGTAATCTTCCTCAGTCAGTGTTGCATTTTTCAAAATATCCTTTTGACAATTTCCATCGGTAACTTTGTCGTCCCTCAGAGTTAAATACCTTAAAAAATAAATCAGAGTATTAGATTTTTCTAGCAAAAACATCTTCAATATTTTAAATTACATTATTATTTGTTAACATAGACATATTTAAGTCATTGCATAAAGGGGGGTTTAGCTGGTGGGAACAAAGAAGAAGAGAGGGCAGCTCATTCCAAAGCACTGTGAAGGAAAGTGTGAATTATGTAGAGTGGTGGGTGAAATTTGCAATGGTTTTCTCATCACTTGAAAGCAGAGCTCATGGAAGGATCAAATAATTGTAAATTGCAAAAGAAAAAACCAAATATGTATGTCCCAAATAATACTGGGACCTGGGAGGTAATCATTGCTATTAAACCCACAATATTTCCGTTTGTGAGTTTAATAAAAAAATATCCAGTTAGAAGGAAATATCCGTGTTGTAAAGATTTCTAAAGAGAGTAGGAAATATAAAATTAGATTTTTGCATCACTCCAGATAAATCTTTCAAGTGGTCACCTGTTTTCCAGAACTGAATACATTGGCTCCACATTGTCTGTGTTTATATGCAGTATCCTGTCTGCAAACAAGATGGCATCTTCCAGAGTAGCGATGCCTTGTTTGTTGGCACAATCTACCAGGGACAAATGTTCCAAAAGGCTAATCGTCTCTTCATCTATCGTAGTGGGAGCGAGTGTTGGAATATTGTCTTCAACATAACTCTGAGGGATCTTCGTCTCAAATTTGAGGTGGTATGTTTTAGAGGGAATGATCTGACTCCCGGCTAACGCACTCTTCAAGCGATATGACGTATGCGCAATGTTGCGTACACTGAGTTTTGTTATGATTCTTAACATAGCAACTGTAAAGGAAAGAAAATAATATCAAATAGTGTTAGAGACTATTTGTTAGAGACAAGATCATGATAAATAAATAAATTTAAAGGTATAAAAAAGGAGGCAATTTTCAATTAATTTTTCCATTATTACTATCTACCATGATTACAAGAAAAAAATAATATGGGAAACATTGCTTTGTAAATATTATTTGTAGCAATGCACTGTTGATAATTAATTATTTCACAACGCGAGGTTCTGATTTGGTTAAACTTGTAAACAAAACAAAAAACGTTTCAAAGTAAACCCAAAAATTAAGTAATGCGAATAATAAATACGTTTCATTTATACAGTAAACAGGGTATACAAATATAACGTTAGCCTAGAGAGAAAAAAATCACAGGAGATGGGATAAGAATCTTGGTATTTTAGTTAGAATTTTATTTAGCGATGTTATGAATTTGGAAGCGTAATATTGTAAATGATGGTTAATATCAGTAAAACGTGAATAAAAGCCAGGGAAGTTGTGTATATAAATTACTAAAACGTGATTTATATAATACACCATAAAATTATAAAATATCTTACTAATATTCCTATCAGGAACACTTTACGAAAGTATATTTTTTAACCTAAGCTAACTTTGCTAACAGTCCAACATAGAAAAAGCTGTTTAAATCCATAGAAGTGGTCGGCGCGGATCTGTCAAGATTGTCAAGTGGCATTAAATAACTGCAACTACTGCTAAACTGTGAGTCGAGCTAAAAATAAAATAAATTTATTAAATATTTTAGAAGGGCGGTATGATTTTTTTTTTTAAATAACAGTAAATAAAAAAAGGTTCTTTCAAAGTGGGGAAAACAGGACAAACAATATTTGAAGATGATACGTTTATTTTGTATTATATTACACTGTAATTTCTTTAAGTATTTGATTCACTTGATTCTTTATCTTGGGCCATATCAAGAATCAGAATGACCGAAAAATATATATGAGACGATGTATAAATGTGAATGAAGCTAGGAGTGTATGCCACGATAGAGTTGTATGGTGGAATATCCTCTTTGCCTACTCCTGTGGGGTAACAGCGTGATGGTTTCAGTTTTTTTGATTATTTTTTCTAAAAAGAAAGACTAACATTTCCGGATTACGAATAACCGACAATATTTGAAAAACTCCTACTACCATCATAATCAGCGGAAAAGGTTGCTTGTGCAATAATGAAGGACTTAGCTAGCAGAAGAATTGAACTCGCGATTTTTGGTGGGAACCCGATGCATTTATTAACTAAGCTACTAACAAGTCGTTAGTTAGTGAATTTATTAAATAAATAAAACCAAGGGCTGAAGTAATTTAAATTTTCCACATTATTGATTAGAGCTATTTACTAAGGTTCCTATGGGAGCTAGTAAAGATTCTGATGCTAGCCAAGCGTCCTTAGCGATGGGAAAAGCTTCACAGATTTGTGAATGCTTCACGAATTGATACTTCTTCAAAATGAACCTTTCACGATGAACCCTTCAATTGAAGTAACATATTAATCACAGCATTTCTCGTCGGGGGGTTGCTAGCGATAAATGTACCAAATAATAGTCACGTTTTTTTCTTAATAGTTTTATTCGGGACAGCTCTCCCAACCACATAACCCACTCCTCCATTATTGTATAACAAAAATTATACCGTGTAGAAAAAAACTACTTCTTTCTTTTTCTTCTATGTGTGTATTAATGAATTGTCTATTACTAGTTTCTTGTCTGTTGTTTCTCGATGACAGCTGCCCATATGTTTGAGTTGTTGGCGGTATCATGCCTTAAAAGGAATGATGTACAATAAGTATGCATAGCCTTACAGAGAATTTGCAAAAAGCAAATGTAGTAATTGCGAAATTTTCAGTTTCTGTAAGAGCGATGTGAACGTTTTTCAGGGCTTGAAGTACAATTTGAATATTTCTTACTGTACACAGTTTGACAGTTTGCTTAGCAATAGGGTGAATATTGCGCAAATGACGATTCATATTACAGGCATTGCCTCCCTTTATGGATATAACTTTAGAACAAAAGTTGCATTTGGCCTGGTAAACCCCAACTTCCTTAAAATAAGCCCATATTTCACTTTCTCGTTGAACGGCCATCCATAATTTTAGGTAGAGATTATATAGTCCTATAGACAAAACAAGCACAGAAATCATAAGAAACTGTCACGGGTACATGCGAGGGAACGGATAACTAAAAAGATACTTCATTGCTTCATTCATTCTTCGAACTAAAATCGAAGGAAGAAGGGAATGAACAATTGAACTGTGGATGATGCAATATTTCAGTCTTTCGAACGAATGAAAAATTGAAGTTCGAAGTAGATGCCATAGATTGTTCAATCGGAAGTACCAACTTAACCAACTTCAATTGAAGTATTTGTTCAATGAAAAATGAATGAAGTTGGGACTGCTGTCAAAAGAAGTACTTCTTTGAAACAGTTCTTTCAAAACTGTCACAACTAGCGTTGGGAAAAACTTCAATGTTTTGTGAATGCTTCACGAATTGTTAGTTCTTTAAAAAGAACCCTTCGAAATGAACACTTCAATTGAAGTCGAACTCGCAAAAAAGTGATTTGAATTTATCCGCTTATTTGTTCAGTTCTTTTTGGAACCGGTTCCTCGCCGGAAAAGCACTGGCTAGTCGGTAGGAATTTACAAACCGAAAGAACTGGAACTGGTTCCTCACCGAAAAGCACATGCTAGTCGGTATAGATTTCAAAGTGAAAAGCACTAGAACCGGTTCCTCGCCACAAAAATCACGTACTAGTCGGTAGACATTTCAAAACGAAAGGAACTGGAACTGGAACTGGATCCTTCTTTTTGAAATGTCAATGCAACGGTACTGCTTCAGATTCAAGTACTTCTTTCAATGGAATGAAGTTAATCAAATGAATGAAGGCTAAAATGAACTACCAACTTCAATTGAAGTGTTGGTTCAGTCAAAAGAAGTTATTGAAATGAAGT